>JAEBDU010012929.1:0-177472 GCA_016802625.1 Heliconius numata
ATCATGAATGTTCTATAATGTTCTTTTGTGAGTTTAGGCAAAAATGCACCTTTTCTGAAATTTTAAAATATAAAATAAAAATTGGAATAAACTTATAAAAAAAATCCTCGCTTTGATAACCAAGCATAAGCGGGGCGTTGAGTTCCGCTACTCAACTGGGAAGTAGGTATGTATCTCAATAAGAAAGGAGTGTCTCAACAGTAGGTTGCCTCTGCCTATCCAGCTATGTGCGGGATACAGCGCGAAGCTTCGGATAAAATGATTTTTTTTTTCAATGTTACAATAATAGTCAATTTTATCGTAGTGCTTCAGATGTCTCAATAAATTTTGAGATTTTTATCAGAGTAGGCATTGAAAGTCTAGGTGGAAATATATTACTGATGTACGCTAGATGTAAAGTAAATACTTAAACATTGGGACACGCATTGTTATAAACTGCAGCAAAACAGAACATTTAGTTCTTTTAATATAATCCTTTCCACGACTGCCCTCGTCGCGCTTTGAATCCAAAAATATTAACTTACATATATGAGAGTGATTCACAATTCCTCATATCGCGAACTCCAAAAAAGATAGGATATAACGTTCTGTATGTGCATATTCTATCCAACTTGATCTTAGCTCTTTCCACGGAACCTTTAGTTATTATAATAGTTCTTTCCAAATAATCCCTTGCTAAAACATACATATTAGGTACAACATTTTATAGTAATTTAAGATAATAAAACAAAATAAACATGAATCATTCTTGAATTAGCATTTTGCAAAATATAATGAAAATATAGTTATTATAAAACTTATATTAGAAATATGTTTAAGAAATGAGATAAATGACGCTTCATTAACCTCATTATATTTTTTTATACTTGCAACTTCTAATATTGGAAATTGAACTATCTAAAATATCCTAATATTCTAACAAAGAAATAAACAATATCTTATGACATTATTATTATTTAATAATTATTTAATTATTTTTATGGCGACTTCGCCCCCTGCTTGAAAAAAAAACAATATTTTTAATCAACAATAAGGAATGATAGTTTTGTTTTCAAAAGACTGTACGAATTATAAAAATTGTAATTTAATTTTATTATATTCCGCCAAGTCTAATTGTAAAAAAAATGTATAAAGCAATCTATAAACCAGGATTCTTTACATTAACTAAAGTGTAATTTTAAAAATATAATAAAATACTTGCATTGTTTAAAAAATACAAACTTTTTGACTGACAACTTACATTCTTAAGTCTCTTTTGTTTTAAAAAGTTATTTTTTCAAACAAAATAAATAATAAAATTATCGTTTTAAAATAAAACGCCATTTGTAAAGTATAACATAGGCACGCACACACTTACCTGTCAAAGCGGCAACGTCGCATACGTTTGTGTGCGTCACACGAAATACAGGTATGGATAAAAATCGTGAAATGAAAAAAAATCCTACGTCCAAACCGTTGAGGTGCCTTGATTATTTTTTTTTAATTCTGGATTTGAAATATTTTACCCTATATGCAGTTTCAGTTAAAGAAGCGCTGCCTCTTCCACCCTGTATAATACAGGTTTCTTTTGTAAAGATTTGTATCAACTAAAGTAACTTTTGAAAAAATAGTAAAACATATACTAACAAAAATCTTTTTTTCTAAAATGTGGCTGCTTTTTAATCCATTCTTCCAGCAAGTCGATGGCTTCTTGTATCCTCCCTGGCTTGTCTAAGTTGTACTGTTGCCTCAAGAATTGTAACGTGTCAGGATTGAACTCCAGGATAGAGTCTTTAGTTATGGATTCCATTGTGCTTTGGTGGAGACCCTTGCACAAACTGTGCTCGGCGACAGTACTACTGCTATATATACTGGATATCTTCTTAATAAATATAAAGGCTGCCTTCCATATGTAGCGTTATATAGTTAGGAAGTGCGTGTGTGTGTGTGTTTTTTAAGTAACAAGCATTATATTAATAAGTTTCCAATGTTAATATAAGTTCACCATTCTTATTCAAATAAGAATCAGAATTATAATATAAATATTATTAAGTCCTTACATATGAAATTAGTGTTTGGTATGGGAGGAATAAAAATGGAAACAAAAAAATTAAATAAAAACAATTTAATAATAGATATACCAATAAAAATGTACACATCAACATACAATAGATATTTGTAGGTTTTTTTTCTACATCCCCATAACTAATTTTATTATGAATATTTAAATTTTATTCTTTAAATAATTGTTTTATTAAAAAAAATGCTTAATATCATTTATTTAGTTTATAAAATAAACTATGACGAAGTGAATGGTGCATTATCGCATATTCTTCGTTGGTTTGATGTTAATAATCTAATGTTAAATGCTAAAAAAACGAAATGCATCGAGTTTGCTTTACCAAATGTTAAAAAACATAATTTTAATCTAATAATTAAAGGAGAACCTCTTAATGTGTCGGAATCAGCTATTTTCTTAGGTGTTTCTATAGATTCCAAACTCCAGTGGAACGCTCATCTGGAAGCACTTGCGGATAAACTCAGCTAAAAAAGTAAGACAAATGACCGACGTTGAAACTGCCCGACTAGTCTACTTTAGCTACTTTCATAGTATTTTATCTTATGGAATGCTGCCCCATAGGCAGTGCTGCAGATATCAATTCAATATTTATTCTCCAAAAAAGAGCCGTAAGATATATTTATAATCTAAGAGCTCGAGATTCTCTGCGAGATGTTATCAAAGATGCAGGTATTATTACAGTTGCTTCCCAATTTATATACTATAATATTCTCTTTGTCCGACAAAATATACATTGTCATAGAAAAAATAGCAACAGTCATAAGATAGGAACGAGAAATAAAGATAAGATTGTTACTCCAAGTTTTCGCCTCCAAAAAGTTAATAAATCTTTTATGGGGCTGAGTATACGTGTATATAATAAAATTCCGCAGTGTATTCTTAGTTTGCCACTACCAAAATTTAAAATATCTGTAAAAAAAATTCTAACAAGTAAAGCTTATTACACTGTTCAAGAATATTTAGAGGATAAACATGTATGGAATTAATGTCTATTGAATGTCAGGCAGGATAGCTGCCAGCAAATGTAATAGTAAAATATATCATTGACTTTGAAAAGAGCAACGGTTGAGTTTGTTGCCGGGTCTTCTCATCAGAACTGCCTTCCGAACCGGTGGTAGCTTTTTGTTGACATGTACATTCGACGATTCAAAAGTGCTTTTATAGTTTATTTGAATAAAGAATATTTTGAATTTGAATTTTTGAATATTAATCGACGGCCAGAGCTCTAAAGGTTCCCGGAACACCTAAAGCTTCGTTATTGTCTGTTAATACCCTCAAGTCTTCGTTTGTAGTCGCCTTATTCATTTCTGCCAGATACTCTGAAAAATCCTTACCCGACAAAATTTCTTGAAACTGGTCTGTAATGTAAAAGGAAAAAGTATTATAAATAAACTGTTTTCCGCTTTTTTCATATAACCAATTAGTTAAAGGTGGTAAAAGAAACTTAGTCTCTTTAATATTTTTTATTATTATTGGTTATAATGAAGTAAACCAATTATAATATTTTGTTTATTTTCGACTTATAAGTACATTTAATAAAAGCGCATTTTTAGTTTTTATTTTTAATTTTAATTTATTTTTTAATACATTAAATAAAAAAAATAACACATATGAAAAGGAAAACTTACCATGTAGTTCAATTAGCGATTTTTCATTACCGCCATATTCTCTTGGCAGTGACTCCTTGGGAACATATTCGTAGAATGTATCTATTGTTTTATGTACAACGATTCGAGATGCAAGCTTCGCACTAAACACTTGTTTGAATAAAGCCACAATTGCATCTATAGCCTTCGATTCCGATAAAAGGTGGATGCCTTTCAATCTCATTCCATATCCATCCTACAATTAAATTTGAAATTAAATAAAAAAGAATAATAACACCTTCACATTGTACCCCGCACACAACAGGGAAGGCAGCCAGAAGGACCTAGTGCTAAGACACTCCGTTGCCCGTTGACCACCGAATTAAACTGGAAGCTTTGCGTGTTGTGTGACGGAACTCAACACCGCGCTTTGCCTCGAAACCAGAACGAAAAAATGAAAATTTTAAAGGATTGAAATGTTTCATATATTTATGATGGAAAGTTGAACGATCAACTGATAAGCCAAAATATTAATTTATTTATTTTCATTAGCTTCCTATAGCAGACAAAGCGCGATGTTGATTTTTGCTACTAGATCAACACGAAAAATGTCACCAAAATTAATAGAATAATATGAAACAGAGTTTCTTATGTCTTTTATTCTTGTGTCTTTTTTAGTTTACCTTTATTATAAGTAAAACTTGTCGTATTTCGGACGCGTTAAATGCCTTCAATGTCTCCATAATATTTCCTTCACTGAAGTCCAGAAAAAGTATTAGTCCATTGCAGTAATCGTGTGCTTGCATGTACTCACATTGCTTTAATTAAAATTCATTTTGGTTGAAATAAAAAAATTAGAAGCTAAATGTTTTCTAAAATTTTATTAAGATTTATAGAAAAAATATCTAATATCTTCAAGTAAATGTTTTTTTTTCTAGTTATGCGAAGCGGCAAAATTCTGGAGGTATTGCATGTTAAGTGGCGGAACTCAACGTATTTCTTTATTTCGACACCAGAGCGGAGAAATAAAGAAAAAGTAAAGTAAGTGAAAAATCTTACCCTGAAAAAATATTGATATATTTCCACGAGTCCGATAGGATACGTTTTTGCTGTAGTTTTCAACATGAATGTTCTGTAATGTTCTTTTGTGAGTTTAGTCAAAAATGCACCCTTTCTAAAAAAAAAATAAACTATAAAATTAATTTGGAAATTGGGAAAGGCCTATATGTCCAACAGTGGACAATCGATGGCTGTCGATGATGATGATAATAATAAAATTAATGAAGAAACACGCGGTTAATCATTATCAAATACGATTAAATCTAAACTGTGTTATTTGATTTTTTTTTGGAGTACCCAGTACGCAACTTAAGCTGTGAGACACGCATTGCGTTGAAGTAAAACAAAAAAAATCAATTAGTTTTTTAATATATTTTTTTCTACAAAACAGAAATCGGGTAGCGTATACAACATAATATTTCTAAACTTAGACACAGAAACCAGTGTCAAGACATTCCATTCTTTGCTTTTACCTCGAATTAGAGAGAATAACTATCTTACCTCTACTTTTAGAATAACTATCTAAATCTAGAAATCTAATAACAACTTACACATTAGACAGGGATTCACAATTCCTCATATCGTGAACTCCAAAAAAGCTAGGATACACCGTTCTAAACGTGCATATTCTATCCAACTTCATCTTAGCTCTTTCCATTGAACCTTTAGATATTATAATAGTTCTTTCCAAATAATCCCTTGCTAAAACACATATTTTATACAAATATATTAAGAATATCATCGATGGCGTAATTATTATTGTTAAATTTGTAAATTTATTAGTAGCAGTTTATATTAATTATTTATAGTGAAATTTAGAAAACATAATAAAATATATACTAACAAAAATCTTTCTTTAAAAAATGGGGTTGCTTTTGAATCCATTCTTCCAGCAAGTCGATGGCTTCTTGTATCCTCCCTGGCTTGTCTAAGTTATACTGTTGCCTCAAGAATTGTAACGTGTCGGGATTGAACTCTAGGATAGAGTCTTTAGGTATGGACTCCATTGTGCTTTGGTGGAGATGATTTGATCAACTATTCTTGGTGTCAATTTTACAAAGATTTATATTATGAAGAGATGAAGGCCGTCGTCGTCGTCCATTAGCAGCGATACTTTTTTTATTTATTTTTTATTTGGTTTCTTTTCAGAAGATGTCTTCTCTATTAAAAATAATATATTTTTGTATCTAAACATCTTTCCGGGTCATTTTATGGAGTATATCTGGTCTCCCTTGTGTGATGTGATTTTTATCAAACCACATGTAATAGTTGAGTTTATACACTTCAAACAACTGATTTCGACGTTCAGTTCAGGGGCCACTAGCCTCCTCCGATTGAATAGCATCGGAACCGATACTGAAGTTTCCTTACATCCTTAGTAAATATCATTAGCGCTAGATAGTTAAAGAAATCGAATCGACAACCTTCGACTTAGCACTCAGAGCTAGTAACTACCGTCAGAAAAGAATAAACCTAAATCATTTCGTTTATTGAAAAACATTAACAATTTACGTAAAGATTTCAAAAACGCCAGTCAATTCGTACGTTCAGTAATAAAAGCGAGCATAAAAATATCGATTTTATGTTCTTCAAATCATATAGTATTATATAAAAGTAATATTGTTTATTATTTTAAAAATCAAGAAACCCATTTAGTTATAACGTAAGACGATCTTTTCGGCCTAGCACCTCGTGATCTTAAGATAAATTATCTTGACAAACGAAGGGTGGCGTTTTTTTCCTTTTCAGGTACGAAACCTTATAAAAAATGTACACAACGGCAAAATATAGTTTTTGAAAATGTGGTAAAAAAGATTTTCGGTCATTGCGGTAAGATTAGGGCATAATTTTTACCATTAAAAAATTACACAATACAGAAACATGGAATTTTCGTAAAATCAAGTGTGAATGCGTAAAGGAAAAGAACAGGCTTTCAATTGGTGGTCTTAAGCTAAAAGAGCTTGGACTCTAACACTATTTATACGGTCTTAAACCAGCCGGTAAGTTGAAAAATTCAGGTATTTTGAAAGCATTATGCACGAGACTTAAATAATCGATCACGATGTCCAAGCTTCCCAAGTTGGTCCAAATAGGCGTTTTTCTAGTAGTGTGTAGTAATACATGACCAAATTCCGACTTCCGTCTTTCAAACAGCAGTGAATACTGGCGGTAAAATCGGCATCTTCATCTCACGGAAAGGAAGATGCTGAGAAGATAAGTACGTAACACATAGGTACGGACGTATTTTAAGTTAGTTTGGGATCTTGCAACGTTAACTTCTAAGAACATCGGCCAAGATAGTGTAGCCAGAGCCGCCTTGCTATATCCAGTGGCGTAGCTAGGGTATTTGCTGCCCGGTGTGGCTTAGGGGACTTGATGCCCTTTAAAATGGTCTATAGTTTAAAAAAAAAAACAAAGTGATCGTCGACTTTGATGCCCCCTTTCCTTTTGATGCCCGGTGCGACCGCACCGCTCGCACCCCCCTAGCTACGCCACTGGCTATATCTATCCATAGAATTAAACCCTGGATAACGTGATGCAGGATGTTTAAGAGCCAATCGATTGACCACCAACAATGTCAAGGATGTTGAAGTCCATGTCAAAATGGTGGGAACTAATGCTAGGTAGAAAAAATAACCAAAGGAAATGGTTGGAATTATGGGAGTAGACTTGACAATCTTTGCACAAAATATAATAAGATATGAAAACTGTGTCGTTCTACTTTAAATAACTGTTATTTATTTATTTTAAGTAAAAGTCTATTGTGTGTAATTTGCTTGACATCAATTTCTTTTCCATTATGACTTCTTCAAATTCGCACAAAAATAGTATTTTTTTTTAATAATCTAACAAGTTTGAGTTGCTAGTTGTGATATAAAACAAAAATAAAGACAATTTATTAATAAACAAAAATAATTTATTATTTAAGTAATAAAAAAAACATACCTATTGTAAAAGGTAATTTCACGTTCACTTTACACATCCCATAACCTATTCCATCACAAAAATTATATTTTGTTCTTTAAATATATTTTTTTAAATTGTTTATTAAATTTTGTTTTGTTTCTTAATCGACAGCCAAAGCTCTAAAACTTCCCGGAACACCTAAAGCTTCGTCATCTTCTGTTGATACCCTCAAGTCTTCGTTTGTATTCGCTTTATGCATTTCTGCCAGATATTCTGAAAACTCCTTCCCTGACAAAATTTCTTGAAATTGATCTGTAATCAAAAATAAAAAAAATGATTCATGAGGGATGAATATCCCGCAAAATAAATTTGCGGGAAATAGAGTGAAGTTAATTTTTGTGTCACGTGACAAGACCTCTCGTTTCACTTTCTGTCTGAATTCGAGATAATAGTGACCAAAATCAATTCCGCCGTAACGTGATCGAGGGAAACTCTTCTACATCTTTCCTATATATATATATATATATATATATATATCTTTTCTGGCTAAATCATTTCCCCGAACGGGAATCGAACCCACTGAGTGGAGACCGAAACCATCAGCCCACTCTGCCCTGACTCTGGTGACAACACAATACGCGTCAATGTGTTTCGCCAGCCAATATGCAATATCTTGAAAAAAAGCAAAAAGTAAAGAGTGGAGTGTCTTAACTCACTCCTAACTGCCTTGCCTGCCTTAACGGAATACAGTGTGAAGCTATTAATATATAAAAAAAACATACCATGAAGTTCTGTTAGCGACTTTTCATTACCGCCATAGTCTCTTGGTAGTGTCTCTTTGGGAACATATTCGTAGAATGTATCTATTGTTTTATGTACAGCGATTCGAGATGCTATCTTTACGCTGAACACTTGTTTGAATAAAGAAACAATTGCATCTATAGCTTTTGATTCTGATAAAAGATGTACGCCTTTCAATCTCATTGCGTATCCTTCCTATAAAATTTAATTTAATAATTCTTTTAACGTAACGATGTAACGCAGCAGAGTAGGCCGAGAGAACCTAGTATTTAGACACTTTGTTCCCTACTTTCCGCCGAAGCCACACCAGAGCGAAAAAATAGAAATATAAATTTAAATAGATATTTCATATCATCGTGTAGGGGATCGAACCTACAACCAGTCGCTGTTACAGTCACTTTGGGCCACGATGGCCTCTAATACATGTATTTATATATAAAACCATTTTTCTCTTTTTTACATTACCTTAATTATAAGTAATAGTTGACGCAACTCAGAAATGTTATATGCCTTCAACGTCTCCATAATATTCGCTTCATTCGCATCCAAGAAGAGGATTAGGCCGTTGCAGTAATCGTGTGCTTGTATATACTCACATTGCTATAATTAAAACTAACTTTGTTTAAATTATTTTTTTTAATTAGTTCTAAACACTTATAATATTACAAATTAATTATAATTAAGCTATCTCTCTTTTTGGAATACTTTCAAGCCTCTCAGGTCAGAGGATATGGCCAGCCCTCGCGATGGTCTCTTGTCACCCAGCAACCACCGATGACGCATTGTAAATTAATTTTAAAGGGTATACAGTCATTCATTTATTAATTCTTTTAATAAAATCAAAATCAATAGGATAATAAAATTCGTAATAGGGCAAAGTGGGCTGATATAGACTTGAGCGATCTTCTTATCAGAATGTATATTATGCTCTCTGTCCTCTCTATAGAGGTACAATATTTAGAAATGATATGGATTTTCAAAGTGCTTGTTGCTAGTGTTTTATTAAATTTTACTAAAAATATCGTATTTGCCTTTTTAAATAAAATAATATTTAAATGATTAAGTAAATATTTTCTATTTTTCGGAATGCCCCTTCTGATCTCACCTGGTCGCAGGAAGCACTTCGCTTAGGCCTAATTTCTGGAAACTCTCTAAAAATTGGTAGCTAAAATTTATAACTTTACCCTAAATGTTAATATTATGGATATTATGTGACACAGTTCAGAATATTCACCAAAAACCTAATTTTAGCACCCAGTTACTGTTGAAATGAAAAAAATACCAGAAATCATACCTAAGCAAATAGAAAATATATCGAAAGATAAATTCTTTTACGTTGTGCTACTGCAGCTGAAAAATTGTAATGAAAAATCTTACCCTGAAAAAATATTGATACATTTCCATGAATCCGTTCGGATACGTTTTTGCTGTAGTTTTTATCATAAATGTTCTGTAATGTTCTTTTGTGAGTTTAGGCAAAAATGCACCTTTTCTAAAATTATAAAATATAAAATAAAAATTGGAATAAATTTATTAAAAAAAATCCCTCGCTAGCATAAGCGGGGCGTTGAGTTCAGCTACTCAACTGTGAAGTAGGTATGTATCTTAATAAGAAAGGAGGGTCTTAACACTAGGTTCCCAGGTTGTCTCTGCCTATCCTGCTATGTGCGGGATACAACGCGAAGCTTTAGAATTGAAAAATACTTTTTTCAATACTACAATAATAGTCAATTTTATCGTAGTGCTTCAGATGTCAGATGAAAGTCTAAGTAGAAATATATAACTGATGTACGCTAGCCCTTTATGTAAAGTAAATATTTAAACATTGGGACACACATTGTTATAAACTGCAGCAAAAAAGCTTTTAATATAATCCTTTCCACGCCTGCCGTCAATCTAGACATCAGAATAACTGAATCTAAAAATATGAACTTACATATATGACAGTGATTCACAATTCCTCATATCGCGAACTCCAAAAAAGTTAGGATACAACGTTCTGTACGTGCATATTCTATCCAACTTGATCTTAGCTCTTTCCACTGAACCTTTAGTAATTATAATAGTTCTTTCCAAATAATCCCTTGCTAAAATACAAATATTATAACATTGTACAGTAATTAAAGATAATAAAACAAAATAAATATTAATCATTCTTGAATTAGCATCTTGCAAAATATCATGTAAATATAGTTATTATAAAACTTATTTATTTTGTACCATCAGATGTGAAAAATATAAACAAAAATACACAAATGAAGCTTCATTAACCTCATTACATACTGTTTACTTGCTACTATTAATGTTGGAAATTAAGTTGTTGAAAGCAACTTCATTTTCTTCAAAAAAACAATCGCTTCAAATTCGATTGACAAAGAGGTATATTTTTATATTATAGTATTTTATTATAAAATTACCTTACATAAGTAACAAAGAGATTTTAATTTAAAATTGCGAAATATTATTTATTTCCTCTTCTGTTAGACTGATTGTACAAAATTTTCAATATACAGGGTGGAAGAGGCAGCGCTTCTTTTACTGAAACTGCATATAGGGTAAAATATTTCAAACCCAGAATTAAAAAAAATAATCAAGGTACCTCAACGGTTTGGACGTAGGATTTTTTTTTCATTTCACGATTTTTATCCATACCTGTATTTCGTGTGACGCACACATACGTAAGCGACGTTGCTGCTTTGACAGGTAAGTGTGTGCGTGCCTATGTTATACTTTACAAATGGCGTTTTATTTTAAAACGATAATTTTATTATTTATTTTGTTTGAAAAAAAAACTTTTTTATTTTTGAGAATTATTTTTTTTCCGAATTATATTAGGCTTTTATAGAGTAGTTAAAACTGTGGTATCATTTAAAGTAGCGCTGACAATTCCACCCTGTATATATAGAAATCTATAACCCAGATGAATTCTTTATATCAATTAAAATATGAATTGAAAATATAATAAAATATATACTAACAAAAATCTTTTTTTCTGAAATGTGGCTGCTTTTGAATCCATTCTTCCAGCAAGTCGATGGCTTCTTGTATCCTCCCTGGCTTGTCTAAGTTATACTGTTGCCTCAAGAATTGTAACGTGTCGGGATTGAACTCCAGGATAGAGTCTTTCGGTATGGATTCCATTGTGCTTTAATAGAGATGCTTCGAGCAACTGTTCTTGACAACAATAATACGAAGATTTATATTAAGAAGAGTTGAAGGTCATTTGTTCATTATTAGAAGCGATAGATATTATTTATTTTTAGTGTTTATATTTTTATACTTTTATTTTTTATTTTGGTTTTTAATTAAATGAAATAAAGAGGAAAGAATTTTCTTTTTGGAATCTAAATATGAAAAAATATATATAAGCGTTTTTAGAAATTTATCAAGTTAACTGTAGACTTGACGTAATTATTATCACTGAAGTGCTCTGAAATTCACTATAATTTCATCAAAATTTGTTATTATTTATTGTTATATTGTTTGATAACAACTAGACTTCATAGTGTTAGGCTGTGTAAATGTTGGGATTTTCGTTTAAAAACATTAATTAATTAAAATAAAAATTATAATTCTAAATCAACATCTTGTGGCGAGCCTCGATAAAGATCTATACAAGAACTAATTCAAACCAAAGGTTCCTGGGCTAAGTGGGTGCACCCAAACAAACTCTTCCCTTTTATCGACAGTGGCGTAGCTAGGGGGGCGCGAGCGGTGCGGTCGCACCGGGCATCAAAAGGAAAAGGGGCATAAAGTCGACGATTAGTTTGTTTTTTTAGACCTTAGATCATTTTAAAGGGCTACAAGTCCTCTAAGCCGCACCGGGCATCAAAAGGAAAGGGGCATCAAGTCCCCTAAGCCGCACCGGGCAGCAAATACCCTAGCTACGCCACTGATATTAGAATACCATTAGTTTTACATACTAAAAAATATTTAATCGGAACCTTCAGCTTTACACTCAGAGCTATTAATTACATACATAAAAGAATAAACATATAGCATTTTATTTATTGAAAAATATAACAAGTTTATGCGAAGATTTTAAAAACAGCACAACTACATACATCTGTACAGTAATAAAAACGAGTGTAAAAATATCGATTTTATGTCCTCCTAATAATATAGTATTATAAAAATAAAATTGTAGGTATATATTTATTTTAATAATAAAAACACGAATTTAGTTGTTAGTAAAACGGTGGAGGATTTTTTTTATTTTTATTTATACTTTATGAAGACTAGCTTTAACCAAGTAGAACTTGGAATAAGAAATATCACAATATTCTAAATGTCTTTTGAGAAAAAACATTTTACTTTTTATACTTCTTGTCTCTATAATATACCACTTTGCCTCAACCAAAGAGCGAATAAATGGAAATTTAAATAAATATTTCATTTCCTCGAGTGAGAATCGAACCCACAACCAGTCGCGATTACAATCACACTTTGTGCCCCTGCTAAAACTAATTATACCCATTAGAAAATTATTCGTTATGGTAAATATAGGCTTCAGTACTTAAATAATAAACTATAATTAAAGATTATAGTTTATTATTTAAGTACTAAACTTAAAATAAAATATATAATATGTTTATATATTTTATCTATAATCATTATAATCTTCATCCCAGCCTTTTTACGCCTCCTGCTGGACGTAAGATCTCGTTTTAAGATGCCCTCATCCAACAGCTTCCAGTGACTTTCTCAGCCTTCCACCTTTCTTCCAGCCTTCCTCCTTTTTTATTTTTAATTTACTTTACTTTTCATCTCTAGTAGGTTTTTTTTTATTTATTTAATCGTTTTAGCTTTATGCTGGTTATATTTGCTGCAAGCAGGGTAAAAAAAACAAAAGAAAGCTTGCATTAAGACACTTTATTCATCAATTTTCGCCCAATTTTTCATACAATGCGTGTTGAATATCGAAATTCAACACTGCCTTGTCTTCCCCTGAGCCTCGACGTCAATTCTGTTTGTGTATATTTTTATATACCTATATATTTTGGTCTATTTTTCTTTATTTAAAATTTCTAAACTTTAATCTATTTAAAAAAACTAACTGGGATAGTGTAAATATTAACTATAAAGAACGAATAAAGAAATAAAACGTCTTATATGCGCTTTTTTAATGTTTAATTATAATCTTAATAATATATGGATGATACAATCAATATGAATTACAATACAATATTAATTATATGTAATTTCATTGTCATAGAATTATCAATAGAACTGAAGTCGTAATAATCCAAATAAGACCTAGAAGCGTACAATTGTAAGCGCGATAGGTTGTGGGTTCGATTCCTATTCGAGGAAATGAATATTTACCTAAATATTTTTATTTACTCATTCTGAGTTACGCCATTCAACATTCAATATCTCCAGTTTGGTGTAAAGTGCGAAATGAAAGTATTTTAATGAGACGGAGTGTCTCAAAGCTAGGTTCCATCTGCCTAAACCTGCAAACATATGCAGGATAAAAGAAATCCAGATATAATTCAAATTTCAGCTCAATGGGACACTGGAAATTTGAGCTTGCAAGATTTCATACGTAGGTACACTTAGAAACTAACACTACAAGTTAAGTAAAAGCTTATTAAAAGTAACAATAAATAACAATATAATTTATTGAAAAATTATAAAAATAACAAATTGAAAAAACTAACATTATTGAAGTATATTTAATATTTTTGTGTTCCACAACCGGTTTTCTTTTACTCTTCTCTCTCTCTCCTCAACTTTGTGTTATAGTTCTTTATAAAATAAGTCAGGTGAGTAAATCAACATTCATTTTATTATCAATCGACACTTAAAGCTCTGAAAGTTCCCGGAACACCCAAAGCTTGATCTTCATCCGTCAATACCCTCAAATCCTCATTTGTGGTCGCCTTATTTATTTCATCCATATATTCCAAAAATTCCTTCGCTGTAAGTATATCTAGAAACTCATCTGTAATATAAATTATAGAAAAAAAATAAAAATTATATGTTTAATAAAAAATAGTAATAATAGTATAGTAGGTTTTTAGAACATTAGACAAGTGCTGATTATAATTTAACAGGTCTATAATATGGTCTTATCGAGAAAATAAAATTATTAATATTGTCTTTTCTTTGCTCTGGTAACGTGACTACCTCTCTCTCTCTCTCTCTTTCTCTTTGGTAAAGAGCGACGTTGAGGCCCACCACTCAACACGCAATGCTTCCAGAATTCAGTGGAAAGTGGAGAACCAACATGTCTTAACGGGAACGGGGTCTGCTCCCGTTAAATTTAATATAGTCTATTATCTATAGGCAGCAATTTAAAAAAAAAACACGTACTATGCAATTCTATTAATGTTTTCTCATGGCCACCATAATCTTTTGGCAATATATCTGCAGGCACATATTCGTGTAGGGTGTCCATAGTTTTGTGAACGACGATCCGAGATGCAAGCTTAGCGCTGAACACTTGTTTGAACAAGGCCACCAGTGCATCTATAGCCTTAGATTGAGATAAAAGATGTAATCCTTTGATTCTCATACCATATCCTTCCTATAAAGTAGAAACTTTTATTATTGTTAATGTTTTAGACGATGCGACGTTAATTTTCGCCACTCAACACACATTGCCTCGAGAATTCGGCGGAAAGTGAGGAACGGGGTGTTTTAACGCTAGGTTCCCTCTGCCTACCCTGTTGCATGCGGGAAATTTCAAATAATCGAATTGTATACAAAAGATGCATGGAATAAACCCCAACAAATTTAAATTTATCAATTTTTTTAAACTATACATCCCGTTGACCCATCTTGTAATTGGTACAGAACCCTCAGTGGGCGCGGCCGACTCGCACTTGACCAATTTTCGTTATTAAGCCACCCCTATTACCTTTATAACATGTAGCCCTTGTCGTAGTTCCGTTAGGTTGTACGCCTTCAATGTTTCCATAATATTCGCTTCGCTGAAGTCTACCACGAGCACTAAGCCATTGCAATAATCGTGTGCTTGTATGTATTCACATTGCTATAAAGATATATAAAGATATATAAATTAGATAAGAATTATATGACCAGAATAAATTTATATGCCTTGCAAAGAAAGAAGTGTATATATCTTTCTATTTAAGACCACAAATGATCCCTTCTAAGATGGTTGACAGTCTTAAGGTACTGTTATATCATGAAGAAGTCTGCCGTGGCGCAGAGACTCAAGTGTGCGACTGTTAAGCCAGGTTGTAGCCTCAATTCCCACTCGAGGTAACGAAATATTTAAAATTTTCGTTTGCATTGTTCAGTTATGGAGGCTAAGTAAGGCATTGCATTCCACCACTCAACACGCAAGGCCCAAGAATTCGGCGGAAAGAGGAGAACGGATGTGAAGGAAATGTCTTAACACTAGGTTCCCAGGTTCCACCTGCTTACCGTCGTATGTGCGACATACAACATGAAGCTATAAAAGTTTAATAGTATACTAAAAAATATATCTATCTATAAATTTAATAGTATAGTAAAAAAGTAATACCAAGAAAAAATACTGATATGCTTGTAATAATCCAATCGGATAAGTTTTAGCTTCACTTTTAAATACAAATGTCCTGTAATGCTCCTTTGTTAGTTTACGCATAAACGCCCCTCGCCTAAAAATTAAAGATTTATATGAAAAATACAAGAAAACTGCAAAAATAAAAAAATTGTTCATAATTAATCATATTAATTAATTAATGATTGTTATAAATAAGAATAATTATTATACAATTTTATAATAATGGCCGTGCACCTTTACTTCCCTTCCCCCATTTCAAATTTTTAGAATTTTACTATCTTTAATAAAATACAGGTAAAAAAGTTTTCTTTATCTAGAAAATTAAAGACCACGATAAAAATATCTAGACTAAGCAGAAAACTCACAGGTTGTTGTGGCTGGCTTAAAAATAATAAAATTAATAGCGTAATCATGCGAAAAACATGTGCACGAGTACATAAACAATATTTAATTACGAGTAAAACAGTTTCACTCTGTATCCGGCGAACAGCAGGGTAGGCAGAGGGAATCTAGTGTTAAGACACTACGTTACCCACTTTCCGGGAGGCATTACGAGTCGACTGGTGCAACTCAACACCGCGTTTTTGCCTCGACACCAGAGCAAAGAAATGGAAATATAAATTAAATTAATATTTCATCTTTAGTCGGTTTTACAGTCACACGTCAAACATTATATATATATACATTGTCCTCGGATCACGGATTCGCAAGCACCTTGCACAATAATAACACTAATCTTACTAATAAGACCCCCCCCTCAATATGTCGTGATCTTTGCCGAACCCTTCCCCCTCTAGAGCCTGACATAATTTGTGGTGGCCAACCACTCTTTAATGCGACGGACTAGACTTCTATAATATATATATATTTTAGAAATTCGAGCTTAGCTTAGCCAGAGTCCTTTCATCAGATCTCCAATTTTGGTACAGAACCCCCAGTGAGCGATCCCGACTCGCTTCTATCTCGTTTTTTTATCGCTTTGATTCAGATTTTTTTATACCCCAAGGGACTGTAGTCTTGAATATAATGATTTTAGCTTTATCAAGCTAAAAAGCATCCTTTTTGAGAAAAAATTGTCTTGAGAAATGGACAAACAGGCTGACAGCTAGGCAGACAAACAGACCGGCCCGGCGTATGGACAGTCAGGCAGACAATAAAATGATCCTATAAGGCTTTTGTTACTACTTTAAGGGACTCTAAAACTGAAATTTGTTATAATATTAAATACAAATACTTACAGATACGTCAATGATTCACATTTCCTTATATCAGGTACTCCAAAAAAATGAGGATACAAAGTTCTGTAAGTGCATATTCTGTCCAATTTCAGCTTTGCCCTTTCTACGGAACCTTTGCTAATGATAATAGTTCTTTCTAAATAATCCCTTGCTAAAAGAAATAATATATAAAATTTGCAGAATTTTATAATGGCAAATGGAACTTAGTGTTACATTCTGTTCCCTATATTCTGCCGAATTCTGGAGGCCTTGCGCGTTGAGTGGCGGAACTCAACGTCGTCACCAGAACAAGAAAAGGAAAATTTAAAACATTGCATATCCTCGAGTCGAAATCAAACCCACAACCACTTGTGCCCATGCGCACGCTTGTGCCCATACGCCACAACTGGACTCAAAGCAATGAAAAACAAACCAAGAAAAAAAATATCTTTAAAAGTAAATAGAATCCATAAGCAAAACATATTTTAATTATAATTACGGAAATCTTTTTTTCTGAAATGTGGCTGCTTCTTAATCCATTCTTCCAGCAAGTCGATGGCTTCTTGTATCCTCCCTGGCTTGTCTAAGTTATACTGTTGCCTCAAGAACTGTAACGTGTCGGGATTGAACTCCAGGATAGAGTCTTTAGGTATGGATTCCATTGTGCTCTGATGGAGATCCTTGCACAAACTGTGTTTGGCGATAGTACTGCCGCTATATATAGTAAAAATCTTCTTTATAAAAGTAAAGGCTGGCTTCCATAAGTAGCGTTATATAGTTTTTGTATTTTTTATGCCATGATAAAAAAAAACAAGCACTTGTTCATTAAGTTTCCAATTTTAATATAAGAATTATTATATAATTTGTCACCGCAATCCTTATAAATAAAATTATATTGTCGATATTCGATATCATTATAATGAAGTAACTTAGAATTCTATTATTTTATTCGATTATAATAAGTTTCATGATATGTTTATAATTAAGAAATATTTAATGATTTTTTAAATGTTACTTTGACTTTAGATACAAAATAAAAGTGAATGGAGTGTCTTAACATTAGTTTCCTTCTGCCTACTCTGCTGTGTGCGGGATACAGCATGATTTTTTTTTTTATTTTAACTTATTTTTACTATATATCAGTAATATTTATTAGTTCACAAACTAAATAATAATTATAAAATGATTTATTCATTCAATAAATATTACTACATTGATAAGAGACAGCATGAGAAATGTCCTTGTTTACTGTTAAAACTTATCAAATCAGCTATATAGGTTACTTTCACACATCTTAAAAAATCTTTTTGTTTTTTTGATGGCATACTTACTACTCTTTCAGGTTTCTTCTGTTAATACGTATTACCCTGCTGTAGAAGTATTTGTTGAACCACTAATAGCCATATATCTTATATCTAATTCTGGAGGCATTGCACGTTGAATGGGGCAAGCCAACGCCACGCTTTACCTCGTTTCAAGAGCGAGAAAAATTAAAATATTAAATATTTCAGTTCCTCGAGTGGGCATCGAATTTAGATTTTCTTCGATTTGGTGTCGAGGACGCACGCAATGCCTCCTCTTGCCAATGGAAAATGGAGAACGGAGTGTCTTAACACTGATTGTGCGGAACTACCAGATTATGTGCGGAATACAGCGCTAAAAAAATATTAAAACGTATTCTATACACTATTACATATATTATAAGATGACACAGTCGTTAAGACTTGTACGAGTATTTTATGAGTCAACAATAACATTAGGCTTTATGTATTCAGCTAAAATACTTGTAACCTCTTTTCGACCTTTGAAATGACTATGCAAAAAATAACAATAAATAAACATAAATCTAAACAAAAATTAATTCCTAAGTAATTAATCAAGTATCAAATTTTTATAAAATAATTTATTTATTTATTGAAAAGGTTCACCGAGAACCTTCGTCTGCCGCTATAAATATTTGAATTTTTTTTTCATACTTTTTCCTCTTAGCTTAGTAAGTATTGTTAGATGTCAAGACACTGCGTCCTACAGTTGCAATTCAATTTCGCCTTGGTAGCACGACAAAACGCGACGTTTACTTCCGTCGAGGAAGTTAATACGCAATGTCTTGTAAATTCGGTGGTTATTGGATAGGTTCCCTTTGCACCAGGTTCCCTCTGTTTACCCTGATATATAACGGGATACATCGAACCTATAACGTTTGTAATTATACGTTATCGTACTGAAAGTCTAAACTGAAGAATATTATAATATTGGACTATAAACTTATACAATATTTATAAATATAGAAAGTAGGTCAATTTCTGTAAAGATTTCGAAAAAGCCAAGTCATCAGCTCATAAAAAAATTATTGTTTAAAATAGACTAAAGAAAAATCTGACTGCATAAGCTAAAAATATATGAAATTGTTTTATTATGGTATTTATTTACGATATCTCATTCTAAATTACCTTTAAATATACTTTTATAACCTATTTTCTGACTTCTGTAAGAAAAGGAGGTTATCAATTCGACTGTTTTTTTTTATGTTTGTTACCTCTTAACTTTTAACTGGGTGAACCGATTTTGAAATATTTTTTTTTGTTTGAAAGGTGAAGCTAATGCTACAACAACTTTACTACAATATCTAATTACTAAGCCTGTTTGTTTCACTTAGCACCGACTTCAAAATTATAAATTCTTTGTAAAATTATTTTTCACTTTTTAGTTCGTTCCGAGAAGTCGGTTTTTCTTTTTGTTAAAAATTAATTTATTGTGAGCTTTTAAAAAACTTCATTTTGATATCTCACTGACGTCCTTTTTCAGCTTCGTCATATTTTGTTATCTTTTAGAAACAGCACTATATACATTTTGAAATTGAAATTGTATCTTCTTAGACCTATATATATATAAGGTTATATAACCTTCCTTATAAAGAAAAATAAATCAAAATACGCAAGATTATAGGAAATCTTTTTATTTATTATTATTTATAACTACAACATTGCATATATTTTGGTTCAATTGGGAAAGATCGTATTTGAAAAATTAGAAAACGTTGAACTAATATTTGAAATATTATAGAGAAAGTAGTCAATAATAAATAGAGATTATTCCTGTATCCCAAAAGGTTCTTAAATTTAAAAAAAACATTACAAAACCATGTCTAAAAACACAATTTTCTTGTTTTTTTGCCTATTTTTTTTTAATCTACCGCCAGTTTTTTAAATGAGCCTGGCATTCCTAAGTATTCTACGTTGAACTTAAACGAACTCCGCTTGGACTCGTCGCTGACGAGTTTATTGGTATTTTCTACGATCTGTCTGGCTTCTTCTGAAGTAAAACACTCTTGCCAGAGTTCTAGAAAATAAAGACAATTTTGTAAGTTATTACCTTATAAGGCTATGGTAGCTCTGGGGGTAAACGATTGTGAGTAAAAGCGATGAATGTTGGTTCGATGATTGTTGGACTTGAAACTAGTCGTCGCCAGCAACTTTGTTTTCCGTTCTTTGGACATTAAGATGTGAAATGAGAAATCTTGTGGATTAAACCGGATAATACCAGCTTAATCCACTCTTACTGCTCCCGGTGTGACTGTAACGGGAGGGCTGTGGGTTTGATCCCTTCTCGAGGAAGTGAAATCTTTATTTACGTTTATTCCTTCGCCATTACCATTTCTTCGCTCTGGTATCAAGGCAAAGCACAGCGTTGAGTTCTGCCACTCAAAACGCAATGCTTCCAGAATTCGGCAGAAAGTGGGGAACGGAGTGTCTTAACACTAAGTTCCTTCTGCCTAATTTTATTTTCTTACCAGACAATTTCTCAACACTTAAACTGTTGCCACCATAATCTTCTGGTATAATATCTTTAGGTATAGCCTTATGTAGATCTTGATAAGTGCTATGAACATGGAGCCTTCCAACCAGATTCTCTCTCAGAGCCTGTTTAACTATAGTTATTAAGGTGTCCACGAATGATGGTGCGTTCACTATGTGGATACTGTTTATTTTAACACCGTAACAACCCTGGAAATCGTTAAAGATTGTTTAATTAGTGTTAGAAATATATACTTCTATATGAATCTTCTTCTTTATATTATATTCTTCTTTATATAATTAAATGGAAATTCCAATTAATTTAATTGATGTAAGAGATCTAAAGAATTATTAAAGAAAACGTGTATGCACACGTTTAACAAACATTATGTTATTCACAGAGTCAAAGAGAAATGAAAATTTGGTGCTGGTAATGCTAAGTAATATAAACTAGCTCATTTTTCTTGCTTTGCTCAAATCTATTTCTTTTTTTGCAGAATTTTGGAGAATATTTAATATATTCTAGCCTAGCCTTGTCATTGAGTTCCTCCACTCAACACGCAATACCTCGAGAATTCGATGGAAAAAGGTAACGTAGGTGTCTTACTGGGAACGAGTGTCTATGAACAGTATTTGAGGATATATTTCTGCAATCCAAAGTCAACTTAAACAATTAGGACCCTGAAGTATACCTCGTACTAATTGGAACTAGAAGACTACGTTTTGGTCAGATATATATTGCAGATTTACTCGTATTATATACATATTTCTACGACTAGAACCATTACTAATTGGCATATTCCACAAATATTCTAGAAGATACAATAATATATTTATCTTTTAACAACAATTCAAGTTATTTTGTAATTTTACGTTAGTATGTGTGTAATTTAAAAATGTAATTTTTTAAAGAAAATAAATGAAATGAATATTAATTTAAAAGGAACATTTAGTGAAAAGGAGTCTAATGTTAGTTCTAAGGCACTCGGATTCCCACTTTCCGCCAATTTCTGGTGGCATTGTCTGTAGAGTGATGGAAAAATAAGTATTTCATAACCTCAGGTGGGAATCGAACCCACGAGCTGTCGTATTTACAGACACACACGTCTAGTACTTACAATATCATACAGCAAATAAGTATTTTATTGCACAAGAAATAATAATATGCGAATTGTATAATTAGCATGTATTTTTACACGTTTTCATATATTTGCAAAACATAATTAATGTATAGTTTGTATAAATAAATAAAATTCATAAAAATATATATACCAAACTTAGAATCTCTCCTTTTTTTATGGTCATTGGATTAAATTTTGTAATATCGTTGATACTTAAACTCTGTAAATCCACTATGAACGTCTCTGATAAGTTATAATCGAAATGCAGTCTGTAATCGGCTAGCTAAAAAAATATTAATAAAATTAAAATATTTCATAATAATTAAAATATTTCTTGTGGGGAACGGAGTGTCTTAACACTAGGTTCCCTCTTCCTACCCTGCTGTGTGCGGGGTACAGCGTGAAACTGGTGTTTTTTTTAGAATATTTCTAAGATCAAAAAAATATATCAGATATATGATTTCAGGATTTTAGCGATATTACTTCTATAGCACTACAATCTTTGCTATAGAGTAAAAAAGGGGAAAAAGAATGTAGAGATGTAGGTTATAGGACCCTAAATTAACAGTATTAGCGGAAACTGCATATTAGTAGTGATTAAACCTCACTCGCTTGCTCATCAATAGTGTAATATCATCACTGAGGGAATCGGGATGGGAAACCTAGTGTCGAAACACAACGCCCTCCGCTTTTTACCTGAATTCGGAATATTTTCTGTCGAGTGTTGGAATTCTAGGCTAATATGCTCTAGTATAGAGAAATTAAAATATGACTTGAAATATTAAGTGTTTCTTATTTTAGTGTTCAAAGTGATATTGGTGTTTCGTCTTTTTTATATAGAGTAGAGTGATTGCAAAGTAACAATGTATGAACTAGTTTCTATGTTTTTTTTTTTTATTTATTCACTTAGTAAAGAAAAATACGATCCGAATCAAAGACGTCCTTGGACGGTTTCCAAGAGTTACAGGTTCAAATCCCGATACGTTCAAATTTTTGTATGTTTACTAAAAAGTAATTTGTACGTTCTTTATACTTACCATGAAATAATATCGTACGAATGTTTGAAAATTGAAATCATCCCATTTGCCAGTTGCAAATTGAATTACAGTAAGCCTCGACTGTTCTTTAGTTAATTTAGGCATTACTACGATTTTTCTATATGAAACAAAACGAGAAATAAAATCAATTGAGAATTTGAGGAACGAACTAGAAGGAGGAGAATTTGAACTGTCATCAGGTTGTGGGTTTGATTCTACTTGAGAAAATGGAATATTTAATATTTCCCTCGCTCTGGGAACGAGGCAAACTCCAAAGTTTGATAGAAAGTGGGGAACGGAAGTGTTTTAATGGCACCAAAGAGCTGGTTCCTTCTGCCTAAGCTGATAAAGGATTTTATTGAGAGAAATCCTAAAAAGTATTAAGTTAACTTTAATAAAGGAACTCTTTTTAACCGACTTCTGTAAGAAAAGGAGGTTATCAATTCGACTGTATTTTTTTTTTTTTTTTTTTTTATTTTTATTTTTTTTTTTTATGTTTGTTACCTCATAACTTTTAACTGGGTGAACCGATTTTGATAATTTTTTTTTTATTTGAAAGGTATAGCTTCCCGAATGGTCCCATTTTTTTTTGGTCCATGTCTGACAATGGTATCCATGAGAAAATCACATAAGTCTTAAATTTGCATTAGGCATGTGCGCGACTAATAGCCGATTAACTCAATGTCGCGCCAACCGATTTTGATGATTCTTTTTTTATTTGAAAGGATACACTTCAAGGATAATTTGGTGAAAGTTTAGTTAGGTTTCGGTTATGGGATCCGGAGAAAATTGAGAAAGTTTGTTTTTTTTGGTAAAAAATTGATTATACTGTAATAGTTACAAGCAAAAACTTTTTAAATTGATGTCAGAAGTGAGATTTCTGATAGTTGCATTTCTTTTCAACCAACCTCAAAAAAGAGGATGTTCTCATTTTCAATCAACTTCAAAGAAGGGAGATTCCCAATTCGCCCGAATACTTTTTATGTATGTTCTTGTCAATATACCAAAATGTAACTTTGCACAAAAATAATAACTAATTAAATGAAGTTTTACATAGGACAATCACAACCACTCGTTGACAACCACTATCACCACCATCACCACTCGTTCAAGAAGCATCATTTTAAGATCTACCCATCACTAAAAATCGTAAAATAAATTAATTTTTAACAAAAAGAAAAACCGACTTCTAACAACGAACTAAAAAGTGAAAAATAATTATATAAAGATTTTATAATTTTGAAGTCGGTGTCAAACTAATGCTACAACACCCTTACTACAATATCTAATTACAAAGCCTGTTTGTTTTACTTGGCACCGACTTCAAAATTATAAAATCTTTATATAATTATTTTTCACTTTTTAGTTCGTTGTTAGAAGTCGGTTTTTCTTTTTGTTAAAAATTAATTTATTTATACGCTTTTATTAAATCGACTTGTAAGTTTGTATTATAATCTTAGAAACTGAATTTGTCTCAATTGTAATCATTTATCATTATCAAACTTAGAAGTAACACGAAATTTGGGTGACACTAAAATAATATGTTACAAGTACATTGGGGCAGATCTGAAGTGGAAGTCAGGGCCTTGGGCGTAGGAAGAGAGCGGTGTCGGGTGGTCCGTGGCCACCCCAGAATATAAATTAGTAAAACAACGTTAACACGAAGACACAAAAGCAATGGCCCGGCGTTGAGTTCCACCACTCAACACGTAATGTCTCGAAAAATTGGGCAAAAAGTGAGGAACGGAGTATTTCTTCATCAGGTTCCCTCAGTCTACCATGCCATATGTGGGATACATCGGGAAGATGATATTTTTTAGATGTTTAAACATACATGTTTTCTAAAAGCTTATTAAATTCACCAATTGACTTGTTAAGAGCTAATTCATTCATCATTCCTCTCATTGTAAGTAGTTTTTCAATTATATTCTTAGTTGCCTCTACTGATCCTTTGGCTATAAGGTAAATACGTTCCAAGACTTCACGATCTAGAAAAAAGATTTACAATACAAATATTTAAATTAATATTAAATAAATATTAATATTAACCTTACAGAATAGCTGTTATGCATATTGTATCGAATAATATTATTTTTTTAACTTCTCGCTATTATTTATTTTATTTATTATTATTTTATTTACAAAGCCAATACAAATTACATTAGGCCAAATACCAAAGCCAATACAAATTATTATATCCCGCTCATAGCAGGGTAGGCAGAGGGAACGTGGGAACCTAGTATAAACATTTCCGCTCTCCACATTCCACCGATTTCTTAAAGCATGGCGTGTTGAGTGGCGAAACTCAACGCTGCGCTTTACCTCGTTACCATATCGATAAAATGAAAATATAAAATTCATTCCCCGAGTGCGAATCGAATTTAAATCTAACTTCTCGCTACTCCTGCCTACCGCACGGTAGGCAGGGGGAACGTGGGAACCTAGTATAAATTTTAATTAACGATTACTTAAGGCATTGCGTGTTGAGTGGCGAAACTCAACGCCGCGCCTTACCTCGTTACCATATCGATATAATGAAATTTTACTTAATAAAAAAAACATACGCAAGTATTTCATGGCTTCAACTAAGTGTTCTTGCTTTTTTCCCCATTCCTCAATAATTTCCATGTCTTCTAATATTGCATTTTCATCGATGCCGTAGAATTGTCGTACTTTGTCCATTTCATCTTCACTCACTTCTAGAAGCGAATGTATTGGTGCGTGTTTCATTCTATCTTTATAGCTAGAAAAAATAAGGAAAGATACTGGAGGAAAGTCAGAAAAGCATGAGGACCCCCGAAGGGCATGTATGAAGAGGTTGATGACATTGGACGAGGCGAAAGAGGTATGTAGAGACCGTAGCGTTTGGCTCTCCGTTCTCTCTGACTACCCCGCTAGGGATATAGCGTGAAGCTATGTATGTATGTATGTATGCATATTATTATTTCTGGATAAATCTACTCCAACTCGATGGTTTATGGGTCTAAATTCCATATTTTGTTAAAAATTTATCAAAATCTATAAAATCCCTTTTTAAATCAAAACAATAAATATATTTGTTTTTAAATTCAATAAGATTACAATGTAACAATCAAAGCAACTAAATCAATGATAAATGTATGACATTAAAGATAGTAGAATAGATATAGATTATTTCAATAATAAACATTATTAGAATGCACCGTGGCGGGGTGGCGGCATAGCGACTGTAAACGTCACTGTCGTAGGTTCGAGTCCCAATGGGAAGAACGAACTATTTTTATTTTCATTGAGGCAAAGCGCGGCGTTGATTTCCGCCATTTATCAAACTGTATACCGTGAACTTATTAAAACAAATGCTAAAAATTAAAAACAAATTAAATCAGCTTCACGCTATATCCCGCACACAGCATGGTAGCCAGAGGGAACCTAATGTTAAGACACTTCGTTCCTTCGCGTTGAGTGGCAGAACTCAACGCTGGGGTTTGCCTCGACATCAGAGCAAAGAAATGGAAATATAAATTTAAATAAATATTTCATCACCTCAAGTGAGAATCGAACCCACAACCAGTCGATTTTACAGTCACACTTTGTTCCCTTACACCATAATTGGCCTCAAAAAATTCTAAAATTAATTCATACTTAGGTATATTTTTTTAATTATTTGAAATTATATGAAAACTGTCAATACAATTTTGTTCGCTACTGCTTTGTGGCATTTCCCATAACTAAATATCCCATAGGTTTTATACTCTTCGTAGAATTTAATATATAACATTCCTGCGAGTGTTAATGGTTTTGAATATCTATTGAACTAGAGAACCAACTGACGCGTATAAATACGCCATAGCAAAGGTATGTGAAAATATATGGTAGTGTATATTATATTTATTATTTAATTTATTATTTAAGGTTATTACTACACTAATTTCAAAAAAGAACTAAAACAAAGCATTCTGCACTCCTTCTCCATTTCTCCAAAAGCTATAAGTGTGCCATATTTTATACTTTTAATTCCTCATAATTTTCGTATACACCTACAGTCTTTCAGACATTTTACAGGTGAGCCTAAATAATGTCACTGATTCTTCTTCCATGCAGGGCAGAGGAAAATTAGTATTAAGACATTCCACTGTCCTTTCTCAGTGGAAATTTTAAATATTGCGTGGTAGATGGCGAAATTGAACGCCGCAATGTCACAAATATATACTTTTTATATCTTCACGCTGGTTCCCGCACATATCAGGCTAAACAGAAGGAACCTAAGTACGTAGGGAACGTAAGTGTTAAGTCACATTGAACCCACTACCCTAACACGCTTGTCACTGCCCCTCCACCATTACTGACCTCAATTAGAGGAATTATAAAAAGAAAATCAAGATATCTTATCTATTTACATACAATGACAAGTTGAAACAAAGTAACAATCATTGAATACAGTGTTAATTACTGATATAATATATAAATAGTACTCAATTATATTAAGTACTAGCCACTCGCCCGCGGCTTCGCCTGCATGAACTACGTTATTATTTATTTCTGTCTCCATGAGTATCTACGTCCTATAAGTGACGTCCATGCAAAATTTGAGACTCCTAGCATTTTTAGTAACGAAATTTCAAACAAACTTTCAACCCCAAAAACAACCCCTTAAAAGTCGAAAATAGATATACGATAGTATACTAAGATTTGTCTGTATATATATTTATAATATTAATTTAATATAAAAAAATGGTACATGTTAAAAATGGTTGTTTTAATCCTGTACATGAGGGATACAGCGTGAAACTAAAAAATAACCGCAAAATAGAGGGCTAAACGCAATATTTTTCTCTTAAAAAAAATGACAACGCACGAGAGAAAGAAGAATTTAAAATTGAATCCTTTGTAAATTTGAATTGTAAATTTGAAATCACAATCACTTACGTTTCTCCCCGAAGTCGAAGCATAATAAATAAAATTCTAACACTAAATATATCGTTTATATATCACTAAATATATTATATTTTACTAGTACGATGTTTATATTATGAAAGAAACATTTCAAATACATAAATAATTGTATATGTATTTTCAATGCTTTTTATCACAGAGTATCTCACCTTATCTGATTACGTACTCAGCAGTTGTGCTAGTAATAAAAATAATATATAAAAAAAACTATTCTACTGTAATCAATTTGTATAATGCGAAATAACACCTGGTGACAGACGGACAGACAGACTGAAAGAAGAACGGAGACTTGGCAATAGTGTCTCATCTTACCTTTTGGGTACGGAATTCTTTTTAAAGTATCTGAAAAATACACGATGCTGCTATGGAACCGAATATTTCATAAATAAATTAAGAAAATAATATTTTTTTTTTTTGTGTTGTAAGAGACTTTGAAACTTGTTATCTCCACGCACTCTTAAAAACAAATGGTCTTGACTTGACTTGCTCTATATGGAAACAATTAAGGCTATATTATAAAACTAACTTTTACCTGTAATCTTACCCATCAGTGAAGATACTCCTTGCCCCATTATCCTCGGTGTGGTGTTGTGGCGGAACTGAACGCCGTGCGCTGCCAGAACGGAAATATGAAGGAAATTTTCAGGCTTTTAAATTACGATTATCAAATTTCCTTCTATTGCTATAAATAGCACATAGTTTCTATTATTAAGCATTAGCATTTTAAACAATAACACAACATTTTCAATATCAATATCCAATATTGCTACCAATAAAAGGTTTTTTGAGTGTTATTAGAATATTTACGCATATATGTACGTTGATTTTCAGCTTTGTGAAATCAATCTCGAATTTGAAAGAGCGTCCAATCAGCTCGATCCCAATAAGAATGAGGATTTCGTTGAATACAAATTTATACTCGAATGGAGAAGGAATAAATGGTAGGTGCTTATTAAACAATAACTTTTCTAAGGTCTTGGAGGTAAGAAATATGTATTTTACTGTATAATTTCTGAGGCATAGATTTTTTTTATTTTACCTAGGTACTGTCCCATAGTTGGGCAGTTCCTCCCTCCACTTCTTCCACTCTGGTCTATTTCGCGCTATTGAGCACCAGTCAGGCTTGTAATGGTCCAGCTGGTCCCGCCATCTCCGTTCCAGCTGGTAGAAAATTTCGCCCAAGACTCTTCAGGCATGCGGTGGACATGTCTGGCCCAATCCCATTTCAGCGTAGCGGCTTTCATACTCACGTCAGCGATTTTTGGAGTTTTATAGATGAGGCATAGAAAATTATAAAAATAATACTTATTCCATAGCAAACGCGACCTAACTGTTTAAAGAGAATTGTAAATTTTATTGCATTTCCCTACATACTCGTATGTATGCTGGAGACTAATGCTAGATCAGCATTAGTCTCGCTGATTTCCAGCTCATGAATCTCAATTCGACGTCGCAGTAAACGATGCCTGTACTGTATTCCTTTGTCATTGTTATTTACTATGGCATAGATTTGAGGAAATTTACATGGGAGGGTTTTTTCTTATAAAAGTTAAATAGGGAGGAATTATAGTGACTTTTATTGAAACAATTGGTTTATGGATCTAGAATTTTATTTTTTTTGTTGATAAGAATAACGATACTTTTTTTTAATATTATGAGTTGTAGATTTTTATTTATTTATAAGGTATTATTTGTATAATTGTCAGGTTTCGAAAAAAATCAAAAGAATAATAAAATATTAAAAGGTAGTGAAGAAAATTTGCTATCAGTTTCCACAAGGCGACCTTCTCCATATTTTTTGTCAACAAAAAGCAAATAAAAGTTACTTTCAAAATAGTTTTACTCTAACTACAAAATAAACAGTCAAATGTGAGTCGGTCTCATATACTGAGGGTTCCATGACAATTTCAGAGTTGTATGGAAACGAGAAGTACAATTCATAAATATTTACAAGCTTAAGTTTGCATACGCATGGGCTCATTTTGTATGAAATAAATTACAGTTATAAACTTGTAAATTTTTTCTATGAAATATCTATAAATTTTTACATTTTGGATATTTTTCTTTATTTGTACTGCAAGTTCTAACTTCTAGTCAAATTTCATAGATTTTGAGTACACAGTTAATTTCACATATTCTTGACAAATGGACAACAAATTGATCCCATAAGGTTTTCGTCTTTCCCTTTTGAATTACGAAACTCTAAAAATATAATAATATAACGAAATCTAAAAACAAACATACACATATATATGCAACATATACGTTCTTATTAGGTATACGCCAGGTCAGCACTACACCCATTCCAACTCATGAATTTGAATGCGACGAGTTACGCAGCAAACGACGCCTATATTTCCCCTTGTTATTTATTTTCTTCTTCGTTCTACGAACTTTAGCCTTACTGTTATTATATAGTCATTCAATTTCATTATAATCAACGAGAATCAATTTTATAATCTAAATTTCAATGGAAAATTCTATTATATAGTTTAATATTTATTAAGGACTTCTATGTATTCATCAGCTAAAAATATTTTCATTTAGGCTGAAAATTAATTAAATTTATCGGAAATATATAGCGGCGTTTCAATAAGCCTGTTCAGTGAGTTTTGTTTTAAAAAAAATCCAAATTAAATCAGCTTCACGCTGTATCCCGCGCACAGCAGATAGGCAGAGGTAACGTAGTGTTAAGACACTCCGTTCTCTACTTTCTGCTGAATTCTGGAGGCATTTCTCCGTCACCAGAGTAGAATAGAAGTAGAACTCAACGCCACGCTTTGCCTCGACTCCAGTGCGAAGAAATGAAAATATAAACGTAAATAAATATTTCACTTCCTCGAGTAGGGATCGAACCCACAACCGTTGCGTTACAGTCACACCCTTGTGCCGCTGCGCTACGACGGCACAAGGTTTTGGGGGGGTATTTTTGCTTTATTATACACATCCCTTCCATCAGGTTCAATCCAAATCGTAAATCAGTGTATTTGTGAAGCATAGCACAGCTTGCAATTTCACTATAAGTGACAGGTGCCAGATTTGGGCGGGCTCGGTTTGTGCATAATATTCAATTTCGTTCCGTCATATTTGACGAGTGTCCAACGGTGTTGAACTATCACGGCCAGATGGAATGTTTTTGTAATATGTATTTCACGCTTTATCCCGCACACAACAGGGTAAATAGAGGGAACCTAGTGATTAAGAAACTCCGTTCCCTACTTTCTGAGAAATTCTGGAGGCGTTCGACACCAGAGTGAAAAAATGGAAATATAAACGTAAATAAATAATTCACTTCCTCGAGTGGGGATCGAACCCACAACCGTCGCGTCACATCTTTGTGCCCCTGCCCTTATTTACTTTTTTATTACTAATAATTACATAACTTTAAACTTTCAATTACACGCTAAATTAAACACTTTCCACATAAAGGAAAATTTTCATACTAAAAGAGATAATTTTAAAGAAAACAGTTTAGATTATAAAGAAAATAACAGTGTAATATTTGCAAATAGGTAGTGATCTTCACGGTACTTGGACGTGTTTTGCCCAAGTTTTCGATGCTTCGTCTGTAAACGATGTAAGGCAAAAACTCTTAAGTTCAACTATGTAGCAGTTTTGCATCACAATTCCTCGTTAACGCCACTATCAGAGCTGTCCGCTGAGAAGTTAATACAAAGCTTTGTTAGTGAATTGCTACTGTTTATTCTGATGGAAAATATCTTCTTATCAATTATTCTTCACTTCGGTTGCAACGATAAATTATTTTCCGTTAACGCCACGCGTCAGGTAGAAGGAGTCTAGTGTTAAGTTTCTCTGTGGAAAGTGGTTCCACTGAATTCTGGAGGCATTGCGTGTAGATTGGCGAAACTCAACGCCGCGCTTTCCCTCATTATCAGTGCGAGGGAATGATAATATTGAATATTTCATTTCCCCGAGTGAAAATCGAACTCACAATCCGTTGCGTTTACATATACACCATTGTGCACCTATACCACGACTAGCCTCACTATTTAAATAAAATTTATACTAAAAAATATTAATTAAATAATCAAATAATCACAACGTTCTAACACTCCGTTCTACACTTTCCATGTATATATAGAACAAAAAGTTGCATGCGGTATTTGAACCCACAACTTGCAAAACTTTAATTCCACCCTACATATCCATGTATTTCTAAAAGCTCTCGTTAACACCTGAAAGCTCTCACCAAGAAGTTTAAAGTCCCTTCCACAGTAACTTTTAACTAACAATGACATTAACAAATTGCTATACTTAATTAGAGACCTTACTTTGTACGTAGGAGGACGAGTTTCAGTTGACCTAAGATCTAAGCTTAATGTTGATGTGAGAAAAATATATTATATACAGGGTAGGTAGGAACCTGGGAACCAAGTGTTAAAACATTCCGTTTCCATTAAGACAATTCCTGTTTCCGTTTAGTACCTGATTTCTCGAAGTGGAAGGAAAATTGCGTGTTGAGTGGTGAATGAATGATGATATTAAATATTTCATTTCCCCAAGTGAGAATCGAACCCACGACCACCGAGTTCACATTCAGACTCTTATGCATCTGCACCACGATGGTTTTAGATCTGATTTTTTTATCTAGCTTCACGCTGTATCCTGCACGTAGCAGGGTAAGCAGAGTACAGAGAGTAACATAGTGTTAAAGCACTCCGATTTCTCCGCTCCCACTTTCTGCCGAATTCTGAAGGCATTACATATTGACTTGTTGATTGGTAGAACACAACACCACTATTTTCCTCGACACTAGAACGAAGAAATGAAAATATAAATTGAAATAAGTGTTCCTTGAGTGGGAATCGAACCCACAACCTACCGCGTTTACACACTTGTACCCCTGCGCTACGATTGCCTCGTATCATATTATAAAAGTAATTTATCCACCATTATCTCATAAACCTTGGTTTAATTAAAATATTAAACTTTGAAAGTTGTTTCGATGATGATACAACAATGGCTTATAGGAAATTAATTTACTTAGAGAGGTCCTCTTCTTTAGAGGTTAAATGAGATTTTAAACTATAACCGATCTATAGGGCTTCTAAGATTTTATAGGGTTTTTTATATAGAACAGAAAAATATTTGTATAGAACAGAAGGAAGAAGGACTAATTGAGGCGAGTCGTGGCGTAGAGGCATAAGCGTGTGACCAAGCGAGTTAGTTATAGGTTCGATTCTAACTTATATCAATATTTAATATTTTCATTTCGTTGCTCTGGTTTCGATGGTAAACGGCTGCGTTGAGCTCCGCCATTCAAAACGTAATGCCTCCAGAATTAGGCGGAAAATGGGAACGGAATGTCTTAACACTAGGTTTTACTCTGCCTTCCTTGTCATGTGCGTAAAGCTTGGAAATACACAAAAAATATATTTTTAAAAGATAACGTTTATTAGGTCCGCCTAAACAAAATTAATAATTTGCTTAATATAATTGAACTTTTCTTTCACCTTCCGGTACCCAATTGCCCAAATTTGAAGATAAAATTATTTTCTCAAAATTTCAAGTCAATTTTATTTAAATTAAATACAAGTAAAAGTGGTATTACTTACGTTTTAAAAATTTTATTATGTTTTCAAGTTCATACTAAATAGATATTGTTGATTGTAATTTTTTATATTTATCCTTGCACAGCAGGACAAGGTCTGACTTTAATCACAAGGGCTATGGACTTGGGCTGGAGTTTCTCTCAATACAATTTTGTATCCCCGCCCTGAGGAACGGCGCTGAGTTCCGCCACTCTTTTTTTTCGGCACTGTTTCCAGGTCGATATGATATGGGAACTTTTAAAAAGCGCGTCTACCTCCACCTTAAAAGCCGGCAACGCACCTGTATCTCCTCTGGTGTTGCATGAGTCGTACGCACCGGTGATAACTTACCATCAGGTCACCCGAACGCTCGTTTGCCTTGTCCTTTTTCATAAATAAAAAACTCTGCATACAATGTCTCAAATGCCGATGTCTTGAGGTTGAGTAGTTATGGCGCAAAAGCAGAACAAACAAAATTATATTTCCTTTTATAATATTAATATAATTAAAGATACACCTTTAGCATTATAGAAATTGAACAATAATTTCCTTTAACCTTCATTAAGCGAACAAAATCAACTAACTAATCTAAAAATTTTAAAACACCGATACCAAATCGAATTCGTTTCCAATCAGCATGGAGGATAATATTCTGAAAATCCTCGTTTTCCAACCCTCGCTTATTCGTGCCAACAGAGAAATGTCGATGGAAAAATTTCCTTTTAAAATTCATGCCACGAAATTTATTGCATATGTAGTGAATAATCCCTATGTTATGTATGTATTATAAATGTATAATCTGAGAAATTGCTAACTAGAGCCAGTGATTTTTTTACAAGCTAAATATTATTGGGTAAGTAAAAGAAGATTTAACTCGACTGCAGCGAAGCCCTACATACCTAAATAAATTATAAATTAAATCAGCTTCACGCTGTATCCCGCACACAGAAGGGTAGACAGAGGGAACCCGATGTTAAGACACTCCGTAACTCACTCCCCAATTTCGGAGGCAATGCGATAAGTGGCGGGACACAACGCCGTACTTTGCCAAATTACTTTAGTAGCGAAGAAATGAAAAAAAAAATCCTGCAATGGGAATCGAACCCACATCCCATCAAGACCACAACCTCACACGATCTAAAGTCTACTTCTACCACAACGACATTCTCTATATTCTGTATCAAATAGAAAATTGACCTTAGTACTTAACTCCTGTCTCTCACTACGATAAAGGGTGCTATTAATTATACAAATGTACAACGAAGCTTAGCAGTTTCCTATAAAGGGTCTTTATTACGTTAAAACGGATCTCTAAATTGCTATTACCAATTCGAAGGCATTGTCCTCTAGATGGACAGTGTTAGGGCGTGTTTAGAATATAGTTTTGTATTATATTGACAGATTTAAAAAGAAGGAGAGAAAGAGAAGAAGGAAATTGTAAAATAGACACCTTGGTTGACCTTCGAGAGCAAAGTTTTGATGATAATGAAAGAAGGTCACGTAAAAAGCATGAGGATTCCCCAGAGGATATACGAAGAAGTTGATGGCTGCGGTTTGCAGAGATAGTAGTGTTTGGTGCTACATTTTCCCTGGCTACCCAGTTATATATAAAGCGCGAGAAAAATAAAATATATTTATTCATTATACTTTTTTAGAGGTTGTGGGTTTGATTCCCATTTGAGGAAATAAAATATTTAATAATTTCATTTATTCACTCTAAAGTCGACGTTAAGCACGGCGTCCGGCACTCAACACGCAATGCCCACAGAATTCGGTAGAAAATGGGGAACGGAGTGTCTTAATACTAGGCTCCCCTGCTACCCTGCTAAATTCGAAATACAGCGTGAAGCTGAAAAAGAAAGAATATATTTTTTCCTTTATTTATTACTAGATTCTCCTCTATAATACAATGCGTAAAAAGCGTAGAGTTTCTAAAGGTCTAACCATACGATTTCGTATGATAGTGTGAATATAGCCTAAATATGTTAGTGAGATACATATCGCGACCTAACGAGTGTCCATTCACACCAGTATATACAGTAAGTGATAAGTGACAGGAATATATTATTTGAAGTGGAGATATAAGTACTTATACTTAAGTAAATAAAAAACTTAAGTACTTATACTTAAGTAAATAAACATAGTGAGACCGTCGTAGCGCAGCGGCATAAAGGTGTGACTGTAACGCGACGGTTGTGGGTTCGATCCCAACTCGAGGAAGTGAAATATTTATTTACGTTTATTCTTCGCGGCGTCGAGGCGTTGAATTCCGCTATTCAACACACAATGCCTCCAGAATTAAGTGGAAGGTGGGGAACGAAGTGTCTTAATACTAGGTTCCCTCTGCCTACCTTGATGTGTGCGGGATACAGCGTGAAGCTCGTTTTTTTTATTTCTATTTATTTAAGTTGTGAACGGAACGTACCTAAGTATATGCGGGATTACAGCGTGAAAGACCTTATAAATATCTTTCTAGTGATAGTTAAATTAGTACAAATGAAGTCGATTAATAAATATCTATATATATAAATCAACATATTAAATAAGGAAATAAAAGGAAGTTATATTGTGACAATAATATTAAAGGTTTCCGGTCAACGATCTTATTATTCGAATGTAAATATACCGAAGGTTGTATGTCCAATTTAAATATATAATAACTGTACCGGAAATCAGCCAAAATTATGAATTTGTACCGAAAATTATAGAAAAATTAAGATTGCGAATTAATGAATTAGGTGTTTAATTTAAATTTGCACACAATTTTACAATATTTGATGAGTTTTTTCTGTTAAAGTATAAAAAATAATAAATAATAATTTTTATAATAGCTACTAGACGGATTAAAGAATAACATCCTGTTAAATTAACATTTTATATGAATATAAAAAATATATTCTTATATAATAGTAGGTATGTGCAAGTAAAACTTAAAAAGATGCTTAAATAAGAAACCGAAAGTAAAGAAGTAGTTATAATAAATATAATGAAATATATAATTTAAAGCACTTGAACTAAATCAATGTAAACAGAAGATAAGTAGGTCTAACTATGCCGTAGAAATTAACTTTAAAAAATCTTTTAAATGTATATTTTTTCTTAGATGGAAATAGAACCTACAACCGTATAATGCACAGTCGGATACTTTTCAACACAAAACCATTGAGTCAGTAACTTAGAATTGTTAAAAAATATATCTAAGTCTTTTATTTTATACATTTCAAACTAAAATGTAAGATGTAGGTTCCCTTAGGGGAGTGTGAGGGTACAGAGAAAGGGTACATAAGGAGTGTGAACCAGAGAGGATTTCTTAGTTAGCTTAGATAGAAAAAATAAGATTGTAAGTTTTATAGTTCACGATAGTTAATTATAACCGTAGATCTACTTCGGCCGACCCAAAATTACATAGTTCTCTTACAATTAAAAAAAAATTGTAATTTAGTAGGAAATATTTTAACAAACTTTCCTCTTAAAGAGTAGATTGAAAGCCTTACTATCGCTAAATTCACGAGAATAAACTTTGGGAGCTAATTAAAATTTCCCAATGAGGGTTTGGACATTGTGATAGGAGCGAGCGTTTTAAGTAAAAATTTTTCTAGCGACTAGCATTTTCTTTCAGTCGCTATCCACTTCAGCAAGATAACTATGTTAAAGATATATTAAAATAAAACAATATAGATATGAATACGTATCTATATTATATTTACTTAAACTCACTTGAGTTCAGTCTTAGCGTTTGTGCACTAAGTGTGACTGCAAACACAGGTTGAGAACTCGCAGCGGAGTATCGTAACACTAAGTCTCTTCTTTCTTTCCTGCTGTGCGCGGGATACAGCGGGAAGCTGAAAAAAAATCACTAAGTGTAGACATGGTGACACTTCATTTCGTAGTTAAAGTCAATACGTCTCAATAAAAACAAACAAACATTTTTTCATTCTTTATGGTAAGCCTAATATTTCATGTGACACATTAGAAACATCGCTCTAATTACCAAATAATGAATTCTTAATATTTTATGATACATACATTGTTTGCTCTTTTATTTATTATAAACTATAGCCTAGATGTTTGCTAAACTTAATAGCTATACAACCAAAAAAGTTTTATTCAAATTCATCCAGTAGTTTCGGAGATTAGAGAGTACAAACAGACAAATAAACAGACAAGCATTTTTTTGTGGATTTGGGCTCTATTACTATTCCTAAACACCCCTCAATTATTATTTTGTAAATAAATTCAATGTACAGACACACTATTTTACTTTTTTATATTATGTACCTATAGATGAAGTATCTTCCGCTTTTGCGATTTAACGTAAATACTATTTCTACTGTTAAATTTACTTTATTTCTCCTTTTTTGCATTTTGCCGAACTCAACGCCACTCGCTCTAGTACTAGAAAGGATAATTTTAATATATCAATTTTTAATAATTCTCCTGTACTACGCTTTGGAACCAAACAATAGATTCATAATTATAATAATAAACTAGTTTCTGACAACAAATTTTATCTTAAATTTAAAGTAGACAAAAACTTATTATATTGTGTGTAAAAATATTCCCACTCTATGTTAACCTCAGTAATATATAAATAGGTAAATATATACATTATTATACCTAATACATTATAAAAACATTTTTAATTTTATTTTTGTTTATATTTACCGCAAATATCGGAGTAGCGAGGGTTATTCTGCATTTTTCTCCCAATTTCGAATTTTTCGATGAAATCCAAGGGAATGATATTGAGAATATTCCGACTCAAATCAAATATTTGTAATTTACTCGGATAACGAATGCTAAAACTATGTTATATTTTTTTAGCTTCTCCTTATATCCCGCATATAGCTAGGTAGGCAGTGCAGGCAGGCAAGACACTCCGTTCCCATTACGACACTTCCCTTTCGCACTTCTCTGAATTCTGAAGGCATTGCGTGATGAGTGGCTGAATTCAACGCTGCGCCTTGCCTCAGAATAAAAATATTAAGCAGTATTTCAGGACCTCCTCCTGGAAAATATTTCTATATAGGTACTCATGAAATTAATATATTGTAACATACAATTTAACAACAATAATAGTCTCTAATAAAAAATAACCCATTTGCATTTTACATAATTTACAAAACAAAACGTCAATCCGCTTCAGCTCTTCACCATACTCCAAGCCTGATCCTCGGATCTCAGCTGTGAGACCCGGATAACTTAGCAAGTTAACAACTTTCATAACATTTCTGAAAATCGTGTAAGTACAATGCCACTTATCACTAGAGGCAATCTATGTATTAAGCTCACTCATTTTGGTTTAATTAAGCGTTAATATTTGTTGCTATTGTGGATATAGTTTAAGAAATAATTAAAGCCAGTTTTGGTACAGACAATGTGGAGAAAAATAGGGAATGGAGAGTCTTAACACTATGTTGTCTAACCTGTTTTATGCGGGATGCAGCGTGAAGTTCAAAAAATGGTAATTATTGCATGTATTGTATCTACAAGTCTACTAAAACAGTCTGTTCCCAATTTCGTTCAAGTTGTGTGTTGATCGGCGAGAATAAACTCCTCGCTTTTCCCCAAAACGAGGAAATGAAGATTTAAAATTTTTCATGTTCTTTTGTAGGGGATCTCTCAAATTCGCCTTTAACTTCCCCTTCGACATTGGGATTTGGATCCAATGAAAGCCGTACATGGTATGGTAGATTGTTAACGTTGAATGGCGGAACATAACGCCGCGCTTTACCTCCACGTCAGAGCGAAGAAACGAAAATATAAAATTGTTAATTTCTTCGAATGGGAATCGAACCCGCTACCTCTAGCGTTTCCAGTCACACACTTTTTTAAAATTAATTATTATGATTGTTTCCCAAATAATAAATTAAAACTAAAATTAATAACAATAAAAGTATTAAAAATAAAAACTAAAAAGTATAATTCAGCAATCAATATAATAAAATACTACTTCCGCAATTCACACATGTTCACATGTTCTTGAAAATTATACAAAAATGTTAGAGCGGGACAGCGCTCTACAAACATCTCCCGTTTCTTTCTGATAAGCGTTCCGAGCTTATCGTCCGGTTGCGCAAACTCACTTTCTTCGCCAGTGCGCATGCGTCAGTTCTGTCAATTGGTTCATCCATAAAAAACGTCTAATTAAATAAATATTTAATATTTACAGTTTTAAATAAAAATGACTGGTTTAACTGATTTGGAAAAAATCGGCTTAGGTTTCGCCTTTGCCATTACTATCGTTTTCATTAAATATTTTTGTAATTTATTGTATACTTTTGTCATCGGACCGGCGTTTAACAAAGTGGATTTCAAGTCGAAGGGAAAGTGGGCTTGTGAGTATTGAAATTTATTATTTATATTTAAATAGACTATTTTTTTCTCTTTTAGGTCGTTGTTTTAACGTTATTATTAATTTAAAAGTTAACATAAAATTTAGTATAAAGTCTCGCATTCAATGTTTTGATCTTTCACCGTTGACCGTATTACCTATTTTATCGATGTCACGTATTTTGTTATTCCGCACCTACGATTCCAATTGGAATATCATGAATTTTATACAAAACGGCGCGTAATGTCACGAATTACTGTTTTTAATACGAAAATACAAAAAATATGTAAAGAAGAAGCTACTATAAATAAGCTGAATGATACCGGTGTATTGATTTATCATTTTAAAGGGACTGACTTAGATTTCGTTAATATCTTTTAGATATAGAGATGTATGAATCATACAAGATAATACTATTTAACGTTTAATAGATAACTTATAGGAAGCCTTATGCCTACAATAAATAGCTTTTTACTGAGTTAAAAGCAACAGATGGGTAGCTATTAATACAATACATACAGTGTAAGGTACTTTGTTGGTTGGTTTGAAAGTTATTTAAAAGATTTTTGCTTTTTTTAATAAAGCCATTAGGTATAGATTATATGCAAAACTAAACAAAATTTCTTATTTAAGTTTTAGTAATATACTTAAACATAGGTAATAGAATCAAGCATATTTACTTATAAATTAATAATTAATAATAATAATATATATATGTACCACAAGTAGCCTATTTTGTTTCATATTTTATTATTGTAGCCATTTTTCTCGTGAATGGTTGTGTAACCTGATTAGTTAATTATCTTTTTTTTTTGACAACCGGTTTGCTCTAATATTAAAGTTTTTCTTTTCCTGTTTAAATGTACCATAATGTGGATTCATTTGCTTCTAGATATTTATATTTACTTATTATATTTACTTATTATATATAATTATATAACAATAACAATATTGATTGATGATATTATAATGATTCTACTTTACATGTTAATTTATATTTATGTTGTAATTTATTAATAAGTTATTTATAAAATGTATAAACTCTGAACATGGCAGATTGTAGGTTCGAGTCCCACTCAAGCAAATTAAATATATAAGGGAATGGAGTGTTTTAACACTAGATTCTCTCTGCCTACCCTGCTGTGTGTGGATACGGTGAAGCTATAAAATGTATGAAATCAAATGGTATCCATTACATAATCAATACTTTCTTTGAAGTGAAATTATATTATTATTTAAAACTTTCACATTTCTTAGCAACTTGTCTGTGATTTTTTATGTTGTATATTCCATTACAGTTTGAAGTAAGTTTTATTAGACAAAACCTGGTGTCAGCACTCTATGCTCTTTTTCTACTTACAATATGATAGCCATGTGTTGTTATGATGAAAAATAATATATTTTTTTATTACTCTTGATATTTAATATGGAAGCAAGTCTGCTGCACTACGCTGAAATATGATTGTCATTGTGTTGAATTGCAAATTATTAATAATATGCATTTACCTAAATAAATATTGAATAATGTTAAAAAACATTTTACAAAAGGGTGTATTTGTTTTCTTTATTTAGGTATGATTTTTTTTTGAAATCTTGTCACATAAAGACAAATAAAAATAAATATTAATTATTAATAACGCTGTTTATAATATTTTTAAACATCTTACTTATTAATGACTTAGGTTATTTACTCGTATAGCAAGAAGTCTCATAATAATTTTATGATAGATCAATATTATCCTTAGTGTTTAAGTTTTTTGTTTATTCTATTATAATATGATAGTAAAAACAAAATGAATAGACTTTACTTGTATTTTATATAAATTATTTTGCTTTATGTCTTTTGTGGGGGGGTTTCCGAGTTGTTAAAAATAAATGTGGACACTACCGCCAGGCGGCATAGAAGAATTGATATTTTTTTTGTATTGGAAATTTTTAATGGTATCTAAAGATATAGATTATTTTTAAAAGTTTTTTCTTAATCTATCTTTTTAATAACTCGCACAAATGCAAAGCTCAACTAAAGCCTCGCGAACTGAACCCTCCTTTTTTTCCGATTTCCATCTTTATTACATAGTATAAAACAAATTCGCTTCGCTTCTGTCTCTTTGTATGCTTAGATCTTTAAAACTATGGAACGGCTGCGGTTTCGCTTCGCGATAAATCTTTTCTTTTTTTTCCAAACATTATATAAATAAAAAATTCGAACGTAATTTAGTGTATTAAGTAAAACATACAATAGTTTAAGCGGCCGAAACCGCGAGCGGGTCCCTAGTAATAATATACAGTATAAATAAATTTTTAACAAAAAGAAAAACCGACTTCTCACAACGAACTAAAAAGTGAAAAATAATTATACAAAGATTTTATAATTTTGAAGTCGGTGCCAAGTAAAACAAACAGGCTTAGTAAATAGATATCGTAGTAAAGGTGTTGTAGCATTAGCTTGACACCGACTTCAAAATTATAAAATCTTTGTATAATTATTTTTCACTTTTTAGTTCGTTGTGAGAAGTCGGTTTTTCTTTTTGTTAAAAATTTATTTATTTTACGATTTTTAGTGATGGGTAGATCTTAAAATGATGCTTCTTGAACGAGTGGTGATGGTGGTGGTAGTGGTTGTCAACGAGTGGTTGTGATTGTTCTATGTAAAACTTCATTTAATTAGCTATTATTTTTGTGCAAAGTTACATTTTGGTATATTGACAAGAACATACATAAAAAGTATTCGGGTGAATTCGGAATCTCCCTTTTTTGAAGTTGGTTGAAAATGAGAACATCCTCTTTTTTGAGATTGGTTGAAAAGAAATGCAAAGATCAGGAATCTCACTTCTGACATCAATTTAAAAAGTTTTTGCTTGTAACTATTACAGTATAATCAATTTTTTACCAAACAAAACAAACTTTCTCAATTTTCTCCGGATTCCATAATTGAAACCTAACCAAACTTTCACCAAATTATCCTTGAAATGTATCCTTTCAAATAAAAAAAGAATCATCAAAATCGGTTGACGCGACATTGAGTTATTCGGCTATTAGTCGCGCACATACATGCCCAATGCAAATTTAAGACTTATGTGATTTTCTCATGGATACCATTGTCCAACATGGACCAAAAAAAAATGGGACCATTCGGGAAGCTATACCTTTCAAATAAAAAAAAAAATATCAAAATCGGTTCACCCAGTTAAAAGTTATGAGGTAACAAACATAAAAAAAAATAAAAAAACGAAAAACGAATTGATAACCTCCTTTTCTTACAGAAGTCGGTTAAAAATCTATGGTACGCGAAATCCATCTAATCAGACCGTCTATATGAAAATATTTTCAATACAACATTCCACTAATGAAACTCTTATCTAAAATCGTCATATGCACTGATGACTGTATTTCGTGTATTGTAGATTGGATTAATGATACCCTATCATTTAAAGCAGGTGCCAAAATGCCATTATTTTTACATAAACAATTGTATATTTAAAATTTTAAAAGTGAGGAACAGAGTGTCTTAACAGAAGGTTCCCTCTACCTACCCTGGCTGTGAGCGGGCTACAGCTTTCCTTACAATGATTGACACAATTTCATTACTTTAATGATATTTTTACTTACAACTACCCTCTTTTACTCGAGTTTGCTAACATTATTTTATAAAGTAAATTAGAATATTTTAACAACTCTTCTTATTCTATAAGCCTGCTCCCAAATATATCAAATTGACAGAAGGTGATAAAGTAAATTTTAAAATTATTAATTTACTAAATAAATAAATAATGTTATTAAATAACTCTTTTAAAATCTTTCTGTCATATATATCCACGTCTAGTAAAGTATACTGAGTCACTATATAGATAACTCTTATCAGCTAACTTGTAATCTTTCAACATATCAACATTTTTTTTGTTAAAAAATTAAATCAGCTTCACGCAGTATCCCGCACACAGCAGGGTACGCAGAGGGAACGCAGTGCTAAGACACTCCGTTCCCCACTTTCTGCCGAATTCAGAAGTGTTGAGTTTCAGAACTCAACGCCGCGCTTTGCCTCTACACCAGAGTGAAGAAATGGAAATATGAACGTAAATAAATATACCACTTCCTCGAGTGGGGATCGAACCCACGACCGTCGCGTTACAGTCACACCCTAGTGCCGCTGCGCCACGACGGCCTCTAATTTTTTTTGTTGATATTTATTAATATTTATATAGTACCTTTAATAAATTTATCATATTTTTTATGAATTTGAAAATAAGCATTGGACTCAAGCCGTGCTTAGTATTGTTACCAGAGCGAGAAAATGAAAATGATTCATTACCCCGAGTGGGATTTGAAGCTACGAATGTCGCGTTTACAATCAGCCCTGCCCCATAATAGCATCAATTAATTTTCTCGTAAAAATAAAGACTGTATAACAAACAAACTATAATTTATTATATTTTAAACAATTTTTTTGCTGTTATCTTTTGTTGTGTAAAACGTTGAAAATTTATCAAAAAAAATATTTATAAAATATATGTAAAACCTCGACCGTTAAGTATAAATACTTTTTTTTTTATTTTTAACATAATTTAAATATTTTTTTTTATATTTACAATAAAAATATATAATATATTTTTTTGAATTTATATTTATTGAACCTGTATTTCAAAATTTAAAATTAATATTTCTCCGACGATCACCTACCACTCCCAACTTATATTAGGTCTAAGGTGTAGTGCACCTACACTTAAACTACAAATCTGATTTTTAGGTACATATTTCCTTCTTTTTTAAATTAAAATTAATATAGGACTTTCATAGACAGAAGAACGATAAAAACAAGACAAAAGAATTCTCTAGATATTGACTGCATCCAAATTCGTGATATTGCTCGGTGAATGGCGGAACTTAACCCCGCGCTTATGTTTTATCAAAATGAATTATAAAAAATATATAATAATTTATTCTTTTAGTTAGAATCTATATTTGTAACTATTGTCGAGACGCGGTTCCACTGCGGCATGATGGCCTCAAGCTGTAATCTATATATATAAAATCGAAAGGTCACTCACTCATCACGAAATCTCAGAAACTACAAGTGCTAGGAATATCAAATTTTGCATAGGTGTTATTTATAGGACGTAGGTGCTCGCTAAGACGGGAATTTGCAATATTCGACTTCTAAGGGGTTGTTTTTGGGGTTGAAAGTTTGTATGAAACTTCGTTACTACAAATGCTAGGAGTCTCACATTTTGCATAAACTTCAGTTATAGGGCGTAGGTACTTGTGGAGACAGAAATTAATAATAACGTAGTTCACGCAGGCGAAGCCGCTAGTATATATGAAAAATAACATTTGCAGTTTGCCTGTGAATGTGTAATAGAATTATTAGAATCTTTATCTTAATATATTACATAAATATTTACTATTTACTTACTATGTATAGTCTTACTATGGTCATTAAAACTTATGAGGTTATATAATCTAAGGTCGCTACAAAAAATCAATGATTTTATAATATGTATATAAAAATGTATATAAAAACCTGATCTCCGGTTAGTGAAGTGATTAATACGTACGTACGCCAAGTTTCCTTTTAGGACTTTGACTTTAGTAATAAAAAATGTTTAGATATTATAACAAAAGCTTAATTTGTATTTAATAATGTTGATAGATATGTATTAGCTATGGATGCAAATTTGGAATGATAGTCAAGTTACTAGACGTTTTTTCATCCCGCAAACAGAGTGTATAGACACTACGCTCGCCTTAGCACCCTGATATGCTCCTCAGGGTACCCTACCCTCGTAAGCGAGATGTAGCTTGAAGCTGAAAAATAATTAAATAATATATTTAATGTAAAATTCTAATAAATCTAATCCATTTTAAACGTTTCTAATTGACCGGTTTCTACTAATGACCTAATAAGTGCTTTATAAAGAAACGAGATGAAGGTTAGTCGAGCTTGCGCTTGTATTCCTTTAAAGCTAAGGTCGTATCGAACACTGTCCTTTTGTGTTTGACCTCAAATCGGTGTTTGTTACTTCAAGTCTATTTTGATATGATTCTCTCTTGTATCAAAGTTTAATCTAAGCTTAAGAAGCTATGGTATTCTTATTGGTGTGCCTTTCTACATGCTATAATGTAATCGTCATCATCAGTCTCTGGTGATAGGTTACCTGGTGAACGTAGGCCTCCCTTATCAAACGCCAACCATGATACCATATAATGTAATAATAGATTCGAATCCAGGTGCAACTAATTTTAAATATTATTCTAACGACTACGTAAATTATTTTGTTCTCGTTAAAATTTGAAGTTTTTACAAAAAATCTTGTAAATTCGACGTTTAAGTACCTACTATTATCTAAGAAATTAAAAATCTAGCCAAACGCTTTTATATATAGAGTTTTAAATTACATGCTTAAAGCGGATTATTATATTAATATTTTTTTTTAGAAACCTGATATTTCGTACACTTCAGTAAGTAAATAAATTTACTTGTAAAAATTGCAAAATTCAAATATTATATTACACCTATATATACTATGTTAATATACGTAATAATAAAAAAAAACGTATAATATAAAATGTTGCCATAGTTTTTCTCAGTTAGCAAAAATTCCACCTGCCTACATTTTTTCTCGTATATAATTGTTTTGAATTATTCATAATTATATCTTAGTACATAGAACAAATGTTTTATCGATTACGAATTCATATAAATATTTTATGAATGTTTACAATATTATTAAAAATTATTTTGTATGTGCTTGATGATGATATTTTAAACATTTAAAGAAGAGAAACTATTCTCCGTTCCCCTATTTTCCGCCGAATTCTGGAGGTATTGAGTGTTCAGCGTTATTTAATTTCTTCAGGCGGGAATCGAACCTTTGCCCCTGCTCTGTGACTACCAAAACGGCTTAGTATATGCTAAATTAAATTAATGTAATATGAATCGTCATCATCCATAGTTTATTGTCCTTATAATATTAAGCTTTTTTCAGTTCAATGCTCCCAGTAACTCGTTTTCATTTTTATATTTTTTTTTTATATCAAATTTATTAAAACTTAGGGTGCAGGCCTTCTCATGTCAGACATATACACCTAATGTTTTAGTAATAAACAAATGAAGAAGAAACTTTAAACTGGTTTTGAAAAATTGCAATCAAAATAAACTTTAATTATACGCGTAACATATCGTTATTTGTGTTAATTGTTGTAAAATTATTATTTTATTTTGTAATGTAACCAAAGCAAGCCTTAATCAATTTAATAATAATTATTGAAAAAAACATAATTATTCATTTTATTTGAAACTACTAAAATGAAAAAAATATCCTTTTATTATCTTCCTCAAAATTGTTATGACCAGAATATTTTCTTTACACCTTATACTAAAAAGAAAGTTCGAGCTTTTCGTGAAACTCGAAATAATAATTATAATTAATATAAGAAACTCGAGCAATTAAAAACAAAAATTAAAGGTGTTTAGTTAATGAAATTTCCGAGATCCTTCCCTCGTGTTACATCAGCTCAAGTAATTTAGTGGAATTTTAATGGGCACATTTAACACGTGTATTTGGTGAATTATATCTCTGCGTTTATTAAAAATACTTTGCTAACATTATTAAAAATTTTGTTTTTAATTATGTAATTCTCTTATTAATTTGTAATAACAAATGTAATAATTGTAATACAAGTTATGTTTACCTTTTGTATCTTTATCTTTTACTAGCTTTTCAATGCGGCTTCGTTCTCGTGACTAAATAAGAATAGAAGGGTTGTCTATTATATTATTATAATTCTTACTAAGTGCCCTAAGATAACTCTTACTGCAGGTGCGCATTCCTTCCTATAGCATTCCTTGATAAATGACTAATCAACACAAAGAAAAATCTTGATGTCTTTTTTCAATCTTTCGTCGATTCTTCAGTTTTATAATTAAAAATTTAATTAAATCAGCTTCACGCTTATCCCGGAGATCTTAATACAACAGGATAGGCAGAAGGGACCTAGAGTTAAAGACCGTTCCGTCGGAATCTGGAGGCATTGAGTGTTGAGTGGCGGAACATAACGCTGCGATTTGTTTCCACTCCAGAGCGAAGTAAATGGAAATATTAAATACTAGTGGGCGCCCGCAGCTTCGCCTGCGTATTTGGACCCTTAGGGGTGAATTCTAATAAACCATGAAATATGTGTTCAATGAAATATTTTTAAGAGTCTCAATTTCAAATTTTATAAAAATCGGTGGTCATTTAAAATTTTTTCCATACAAACTTTCCACCCCTTATTTGCACCCTTAGGGGGAAAATTCTAGAAAACGATGAAACACGTGTTCAATTAAATACTTTTAAAAATCTGAATTTCAAATTTTATAAAAATCGGTGCCGATTTAAATTTTTTTCCATACAAACTTTCAACCCTTATTTCACCCCTTTAGGATTAAAATTTTTCAAAATTCCTTCTTAGTGGATGTCCAGATTACGAAAGTAAACTTTTGTCCAAATTCCACGTTTCTAAGCACAGCGGTTACGGCTGTGCGTGCGTCTTACCTCAGTCAGTTAGGACAAGTCCTTTTATATATATAAATTTCATTTCCGCGAGTGTAGCACAACCAGACCCCTTTACAGTCATTCTTTGTACCCCAGAGCCACGAATGGTCTCGAAATAGAAATAGTATTTAGAAACTAATACAATATCCTGACTTTTACGTCTAAACTACCAACTAAATTCCATGTGTTAACATACGGAAGCCTATGTATGTAATACGATATAAGTGTAGCAACACTACTTAATACGTCAAATATTTCTTGTTATTGATATCATATATCCCAGATAACAAACAATAACGAATAGAACGAGTATGTAATAGTTTCTTAGAAATTTCTTTTATTATTCACACTGTTCGCCGTATTTTCTAGGCATTGCGTGTTGATTGGCGGAACTCAACGCCGCGCTTTGTCTCGTTGCCAGAGAGATATAATATTAAGTTTTTCATTCCTTCAATTCCTTCTTTAAAAGACTTGGTTTATTATACATTTATTGTCGATGTAAATATATATATATGTTTTTTTCTATTATCACGAATATTTCGATTTGGTACTATTATTATTATTGTTTTTTATACAATTTTCCACTTTTTTAGACCATTTTAAGGTTTTTTTTCTGGTTTCGTAGATTTTTACTATGTAGGTAAAAATCATTGCTTGTATATAACAATATCGGCGAAAGGAAATTATTTCATATTTAAAAATTCTACTGTGAGAATCGAACCTACAACCATCAAACTATTCAGAAACATAGACAACACCTAACTGCATTACTAATGCGACTAATTAAATATTTTTTTCATATAAATACTTTCTTTTATGAGATTACTGCGAGAAGAACTGAAGAAGACAAAAGAGATTTAGAACATATGTTTATATTGTCAATTGTATTACTTGGCAAAGATATACTATATATCCAAAGTGGAAGTGGAGGCGGGAGGTCCCCATAGCAACATATTTAATAATCTATTGTGATATATATATATGTCATATTATATTAATATGAAATTTTATTGAACTGGGAAAGGAAAAATGTTATTCTATATATTAAGGAAAAATATATATTATATTTGTATTACATTTCTATCGATGTTTGGAACGTTAATATTTTTAGTGACCTATTTATTTGTACATATTTGTTGGTGTTTCTTTTGTTTTTATCTTTTCTATCCCTTTATCGCATATAGAAGGCATAGGGGATTTAGTGTTAAGAGTTAAGACACTCCGTTCTCAAAGGATCGTTCAATTTTCGAGCCATTGTGATTTTTTTTTAACACTAGGCCTCACCTATGTAGGATGTATCAATTTTCATTGAATATTCATCAGGTGGGATTTGAACCCGCACTGAAAACAAGCATTAGATATCGTAAACAAACATCTTAGCAGCTTACCATTTAAATTTCGCTATAAGATTCAAATTCCACCATACTTCTGTAGTTTGGCCTCGGCCGTAACTTTCACCGTCGCGTCGGCTGAGTTCGAGGTAATATGACCTTTAAATTTTAGAGTGCAAGGTGTACTTTTACGTAAATCCATTATTTGCGCGGAAGTAGAAAGTAGAAGTAGAAGTAGATTTAAAAACAGGAAATATATATAAATATTATTTTTAATTAATATTTAAAAAGTACATATATTTGTGTTTGTTGTCATGTTTATAACATTTATTTTCTATAATTTAAAAAAAAAATAATTAAATCAGCTTCACGCTGTATCCCGCACACAGTAGTCTAGGCAGAGGGAACCTAGTGTTAAGACACTCCGTTTCCCACTTTCTGTCGAATTCTGAAGGCATTGCGTGTTTAGTGGCACAACTCAACGTCGCACTTTGCCTTGACACCAGAGCGAAGAAATGGAAATATAAACGTAAATATCTATTTCACTTCCTCGAGTGGCGATCGAACCCACTTTTTATTATTTCGTCTAATACCTACCTATTAACCACTGAGCAACAAGGACCAGTCGTTGTTACTATTAGTTACAAATTAATTATTACAGCTTTTATATAAACAATACACTAATTAGTAATTAATACCTTTCATCATTATTAGCTTAATTAATTAACTAATTAACTTTCTATTTGTCTATTTGTTAGATATATTGTAGGTTGTGTTTTTTTTACTTATATAACGATAGGCTATCGTGGCGCAGCTGTTTATTGTTTGACTAAACACGACGGTCCTAGGTTCGATTACCACCCGGGGAATGATTTTTTTCATTTCCTCGCTCAGGTAAGATAGATAAAATGCGGCGTTCAGTTCCGCCACCCAACACGCAATGTATCGGAAATTAAGCGGAAAATTTGGAACGGAATGTCTTAACACTAGGTTCCCTTTACTTGCCCTACGTGTGATACCTACCTGAGTTGTATGTGGGAGGATTATGGGTTCAATATTCTATCAAGGATAATCTCCTAGGCTGTAAATAACCAAATTTCCAGTTGCAGTTCAAAAATTAGAGAACGGAGTGACGGATGTTGAGTTGAAAGAAAATTGTTTTTGTTTACTTGTGCCTTCTTAATGATTAATACGAAACCAAACAAGTTTTACTTAATACTTAAAAACCGGTCGGTCGTGAATCGAACTCGCTCATCAAGGATTCCGTAGTAATTTCAAGGTTAATAGGTCAACGGGACGTATATATTATAAAAGTTGACAAACTTAAGGATGCCGGCGTATGCGTTCATTTTGTATGAAATCAACTACATTTATAAGTTAGTTTTTATCCGTTACATAAATAAAAAAAACATATTTTGGATTTTCGAAAACGTTCTGTCCTATGCATTCATTATGTATGATATGAATTACAAATATATATATTTTTGGCTTGAAATATCTGTAAATTTCCACATTTTGGATTTTATTCTCTTTGGTTTAGTACCTAAGCCCTCACTTCGTGCCAAATTTTATAACTGTAGATCGACGGGAAGTACAAGGTTTTAATTTCAATTCAATATGCAACAAAAACGCTGCATAAATCTTTTGATTGCTTTAACTTAGAAGCTATATATTTCTATGCTCCAAGAGACCATAGACCTGAACATGTGATATTATCTTCAGCTTGATACCTCCAAGCTCTTGAGATAAATATTCTTGACAGACGGAAAACAAAGTGATCCTATGAGGGTACGGCTTTTTTCCTATTCAGGTGCGGAATCCTAAAAATAATTAAAATATTTCTAAAATATATTCAAAGGTCATCTTTGAAAAGATCAATTAAAATATTTGAAAATATAATCACATTTTATGTAATGTGTCCTCACTTGGGGATTTTTAATATGTAAATTAAGTGTCAATGCCATTGTACTACTAATTCTAATTCTTACATAACGATGTAAAGTTTTTGTTTCAAATGTTTTTTTTTACATAAATTAGTATATTTACATTTATATTTTCATTTCTTCGTTCTGGTGTCTAAGCAAAGAGTGACGTTGAGATTCACCACTCAACACGCAATGCCTTCAGAATTCGGCGGAAAGTGGGGAACGGAGTGTCTTAACACTAGGTTCCCTCTAGTTCCCCTACTGTGTGCGGGATACAGCGTGAAACTGATTTTTTTTTAAATATATAGAAAATAAGTGACTCGTGGTAAGAACTACTACTATAGTGAAGACACTTTTTCCCTATTTTCCGCCGAATTCTACAGGCATTGTGTTTTGAGTGGTGGATCTCAAAGCCGCGCTTTGTCTTGGTACCAGAGCGAAGAAATGAAAATGAAAATGAGAATCGAACCCACAACCGTCGCGTTTGCAGTCAAATGCTTGTGCCACAAATAATATCACAAATACACATGGATCAATTAACATTCCCAATCAAGCCCCAACGAGATCAAGAACACCATGTTGGCTCCCAAACTCCAGACGTGTCTGCTACTCTAACTGCTGGCGTTATCAATTGCAAATTATGTAAATTGGGGCTTCCAACGTGAATTGTTGACTTGGCTTTATCCGGGTGAATATACGTTTATACTCTTGCCATGTTGAATTTGAAACAGAAATTAGACTTAACTTATTGGTTGGTGCCCTACTATCGTTCGTTGGCATGCGTTTGGGATGATGTTATTAAAGATGATTTAATTAGGTGTTTTTGCCTTTTTTTAATTTTAGGTTTTTAGGTAGCGGGATCAGAGATGTTAGTGTTAAGACACTCTCTCACTTTCCCCATACTCTACATAGGCTGTTCTTTGTCGACCAGAGTGGGAAAATGAAAATAATTTTGGTAAATACATATCATTGAGGTATATGTATTCCGCACACAGCAAAATAGACAAAGGGAACCTAGTGTTAAGACACTTCGTTTTCCAGTTTCCGTCGAATTTAGATGGCATTGCGTGTTGAGTAGCGAAGCTCGACGCCGCTCTGCCTCGACACCAGGTCTAAAAATAAATACGTAGGAAGAAGGTAGAAATACATACAAATATATCGTTTATATTTTTCATATGCATATTTTTTATTTACAAAAATTAAAATTCACATATAGCTAACATTTAGTTGTTAATTAGTTGTAGTAGGAATAAATAATAAATAAATAATAGTGTATAAAAAAATACTGCTCAGATATTTAAAATATGGTTTGTGTTTCGGTATTTCCTTAACTTTTAACCAATTAAAAAAAAATTAAAATTCACCAGCAAAAGAATGGAAGTTTTGGTAGCTAGAGCAGACACTGACATACGGGAACACGTGAAGATACTCTAGTAAATTAATAAACAAGTTTTATACACTTTTAAGCGAAAATCTCTGCTGTCAGTATAATAACATTTTATATTTCGGGACACCACACGCTCCAAAGAAAGTTGCTTGTGCCAACTAAAACCCTAAACTTTCACTGCAGTGCCACAGAGAAGAGAATCTCTGAGCGTATCCAAACAAATGGGAGTGAAGAACAAACCTTGGCTAAAGTAAAAGTAAAATAAAAACATTTGGGAGAGTAACTGATATTCCTTTTCAACTTGCAAAGTAAATATATGTAGAGACAAATGTTGATTTTATATTTTTTCTTTGTAAATACTATTATTATGCAGTTGTTTTATTGGGTTTTCTCATTATTTATTAAGTCGTAGTCGTCTTGAAATGTTTATATTGATATTGTACCTGTCTGGTCTTCAGAAGTGCATCTTGGACACTTATGTTGATAAGTTATTTGAGAAAAGTATAAAGTATTACTTGGAAAAGTAATTATTTTCATTTTTCCTCTCAAATAATTGATAGAGGTACCAAACGGGCGCAATTCTGGTGGAAAATGTAGGTCCATTCTAGGCAGGGTAAGACGTGATGGTGAAAAGCCTATGACTAATTATTTCTAATTAGAAAGGACGTTAAAACAAATCAAATAATTCATTTCAAGAATCAAGAAATATAAAATAAGATAGCTAAGATAGTTGAGGCCGTCGTGCCTTCAGAATTCGGCAGAAAGTGGGGAACGGAGTGTCTGACCACTAGGTTCTCACTGCCTACCCTGCTGTTTGCGAGATACAACGTGAAGCTGATTTGATTTTAAAGATAGATGTTCGAAAACCCGCAAAGAAATTAAATATTCAATATGTTTTCTTTTGTTCCAGTGGTCACGGGCTGCACGGATGGAATTGGAAAGGAATACGCCAGACAGGTTTGTATATATTTTTTTAATATTATTTTTTGCTTGTAATGATTAAAAATTATTAATAAATATATATTATAAGTATCATTTGAAAATATAACAGATTATGTTTAATTAAGTTAAATTAGAACATGGCCATTTTTTTTTCATTCAATAATATTTGTGCTTAATTTGAAGTAATAATATTTATTCATTATCATTTAAAGTTTCGTAAATATATTTTTTTTGGAATACATATTCAACAAACATTATAGACAAAAAAAATGTCTTTATAATAATATAACTAATTTTAATGTCTTTCATATGAGTTTATTATTGTTCTGTAGTTATTAAATTGAAGACGAACATAATTATTCATATTTATTCATAGGTACTTCTTAACAATACTTGTCAAGTTTTGAAATTATTCTACAGTTGTTGAAGTGGAAGTTGTTTCAATATATTATTAAATATCATCGTCGTTATATCTGCGTAATAAAATATACATTATATACCAGCGGCCCGCCCGCGGCTTCGCCTGCGTTAACAACGTTATTATTAATTTCTGTCTCCATGAGTACCTACGTCCTATAAGTGACGTCCATGCAAAATTTGAGACTCCTAGCATTTGTAGTAACGAAGTTTCCTACAAACTTTCAACCCCAAAAACAACCCCTTAGAAATCGAATATTGCAAATTCCCGTCTTAGCGAGCACCTACGTCCTATAAATAACTCCTATGCACAATTTGAGATTCCTAGCACATGTAGTTTCTGAGATTTCGTGATGAGTGAGTGACCGATTTTTATACGTCGATTTTATATATATAGATAAAGTTATAAATTCTAATGTAAACAAATATATTAAAACTAAACAAGGCCAGTCGTGGCGCATGGTCACAAGCATGCGACTGTAAAGGCGACAGGTTGTCAGTTCGATTCCCACTCGAGGAAATTAAATATTTATAATTTTCTTTTCGTAACTCTGGTAACGAGACAAAAACGTTGCGTTTATTTTCGCCATCCAACACGCAATGACTCCAGAACTCGGCGGAAAATGGCGTATGTCTTAATAGAAACGTAGTGTCTTAACACTAGGCTACCAGGTCCCCTATGCAGACCCTGCCCTGCTATGTGTAGGATATAGAGCGTGAAGCTAAGAAAAAGCGTCTCAGGTCATTTTATTTGTTTACATTACTTTTATTAAATTTTATATTAGAAAAATATACAATAACTTATTTGACCTAGTTCTTCATCCATTGTATAATGCCACTAGATGCATTGATTTCGTTAAATTTACATAAATTTATAGATAAACAGGAAACGAACTTGACTGGAGCGGAAGAAATTAAAATTCAAAATTCCGAATTGTAATTATTATAGCTTGAGGTCTATTGGAAGGTTATATGTTTATTTTGGAATTTTATTCCTTTCGTATACTAGTATATTTGTTGTAAAAAACAATCAGCTTCACGCTGTATCCCGCACACAGCAGGGTAGGCAGAGGGAACCTAGTTCACCAATCCCCAAGAGACTGCGTTCCCCACTTTCCGCCGAATTCTGTTGCTTAGTTCAGACTAAGATATATATTTACGATAAAAATAATAATTAAACTATTTAAAATTTAATAAAATGTCCCTGGCATCATCATGCTCTAGTACTTAAGTAGAATTTCAACATTTAATATACTCTTTTAATTTTTAAGTCGATTTTAAATCGATGCTCCAGAATAAAAAAAAAGTAATTATCAAACTTATTTATGTCGTATTTTTAATATATTTGATGTATAAATATCTAATACTAGTAAATTTAATATCACCAGGGCACCGGACTCTTCACGATGGTTGTTAGACCCTCAGTATGAGGAATGAATTGTTATTATTAGCGGAAAGCGGAGAAAAATATAAATAATGAAATGAATAATATTAATTTACATAGAATTTTTTTATAATATCAAAGAATACTTTTTAAAAAAAGTCATTTTATTAAATAAAAATTTAAAAAAAAAAATTGGAAAGTCGGTAAATATTTTAATGAGAAAGGAGTGTCTTAACATAAGGTTCCCAGGTTCCCTCTGCCTACCCTGCTGGCATACAGTGTGTAGCTAAAAAATGTATTAATTATGTTCTTTGTTGCAGCTGGCATCGCGTGGTTGTGATATCATTCTAGTCAGTCGATCTTTGGACAAATTGAAGACGACGGCAGCGGAAATTGGTAAACGTTTTATTTTAATTATTTTACATATATTGTAATTACTTGTATTCTTTTTCATAGACTATAATGTGTGAAGTAGGTTTTGGGTTCGATTCCCACTCGAAAAAATAAACAATTTTCATTTTTAAGTCCGACGTCTCAAGAGCAAATGCCTCCAGATTTCGACGGAAAGTGGGGAACAGAAGTATGTAAATGGAGACAGAGTGTCTCGACACTAGGTTCTCAGGTTCCCTCTGCCTACCTGCTATGTGTACATAAAGCTAAATAAAAATATAATATGAATGTCCATAATGGATGAAAAATGTGGAAATGGATGAAAAACTCTTTTTAATTAAAACCTTACTTACAATAATAATTTTCACAGAAAATGACTTTAAAGTGAGCACAAAGATAATCCAAGTGGACTTCTGCGACGACGAGAGCATCTACGATAAGATATCTAAAGAGATTGCCGATCTCGAGATCGGTACTCTCGTGAATAATGTCGGCATTTCATATTTATATCCTGAATATTTTCTGGATGTACCCAATTGGTAAGTTTCTGTTGTTTCTGTTGTTTCTTTACCTATATAGATATATATATTGTTGACACAGAGACGTTTGCAACGTTGTTGCGGTTCGATTCCTCCAGGAATATTTTCATTTTGTAACTCCGATAATATGACGAAACGCGGATTTGAGTTACGCCAAAGATTATTAATTAGTATATGTTAACATTTTGAGAACACCTTTGTTAATATAAAAAACAGAATGCCCTCAATGCGAGAATGCGGTTATCAGATTTGGTAGAGCCTTCACACAAAGGTGATGAAGTAAGTGATAAGAATAGATAAAAATAAATAAATACATGTAAGATAAATTATAAAAATAGTCGATTTAACGTAATAATTAATCTTTGTACATCATTAAATCTATTTTATTTTATTACTTTTTGTTCATTTTTATTCATATAATAATAATAATAAACGGTAAACGACGAGGAAATGTGAAGGTTAGTCTTGTTTATTATATAGTGTCTATTCACCTTTAAAAGTCATTTATTTTTTTTTAATTTAAAGCTGAATTTTTAACCGACTTATGTAAAAGGAAGTTGTCAATTTTGGATTATATTTTTTTTTAGTTTTTGTTAATTCCAGAATTTTAGACTTTAGATTTGAGATACATTTAAATTAACTTTATAATGATAAAAAATGTGTCATTGTAACAGTTTAGGTTACGGATAAGATTTCTATGTTTTGATATTTTTTATTATATTTGTTATAAATAGCATGTTTTTCAAATAATAATAAGAGTAAAAAAATATATATAAAAAACACGATTATTTTCAACTGTAAAAATTCTTTTCAAAAATACAATATTTCCTAAAATATTTTACAGCGCCGATAGTTGCTTTTAATATCCAGCGATTGAAAATTGAACAGAAACCGCGTTCAGAACGATATTCGAAACGAATGGCGGCAGGTGTTCCTGTAAATAAGTGGAATTGAAATATTATACCTTCTCTGCTCACCTAGGTCCTAGTGTTTTGAAGTGTGAATCAATGGCTAGAGAGTTATCGCTTCCAACACTATGTGGGTAGTTAGAAAAAAAATATTTTATATAAGTAAATTTGAAAATTTGCTTTTTTTTATAAATTTTGGACTTAACGTGATTGAACCTGTGCTTCTTGGAAACCGTCCAACTGACTTCTCACCACCAGTCAGGCTTTCTTTAATTTTTTAAGTATTTTTGTAACATTTTCAAAGTGTTATTCTGTACTTAAGAAAGACTTTTTTCAAAAAAATATATAGGGGATGGTTTGTTGGGGCTTTGATTCTCATTGTTAGGAATGTTTAAACTGTTAATTTTTATGGCCGCGTTAGAATAAAATGCAGCTGGATGAATGGAAGCTGGACGGAAGCCTAATATCTATGCCATGAATAGGACCTATCTTTCGATTCCAATATTTGACAGTTATTTTAATGGAAGTCATCGTTTTCTACAATTTTTTGCTAATCTACTAACGTCCTACTGGAAAATCAAGGGCGAAAAACTGCTAAAACAATACGCGGGCTTGAGTCACGTCGGTCGTCGGACGTCAGTCGCGTTGAAAGCAAAGACTGGGTTGTACCGACGGTTTTCTCCTCTGCTATCTATCTATATATAGGAGAAATCATGGAACTGTTAAAAAATATAACTTAACTCAAAACATATTATAATTTCTCTTTTTTGCCATCAGGGAGAAATCAATCGGCAATATCTTAAAAGCTAACATGGTATCTGTGACGAGGATGACTGGCATGGTCTTACCCGCTATGGTGAAACGTGGGAAGGGTGTGGTGGTTAACATAGGATCTGGATCTTCCATGATACCCAGCCCACTTCTTACTGTATATGCTGCTTCTAAGGTATGAGAATACATATTTTTATTGAAAATGTTTAAAATTTTAAAAAATCCATCTAGGATTTTGAACCCACGCCTATCGGAAATCATTTAAGCGCTCTAACCACTAAGTCATACGTTCTCATCATGATATGTGAAATAAATGTTTGAAATTACCAATTTGCAGGAGAGAATTATGTTTCATAAATAGTTTTAACATTTTTATAGTGTTAATGCACTTACAAAGTGGAATAATACTTTTTGAGAAAACAAGAATATTTTAAACGTGATGGGATTTGAATAAGTAATTTTTATTTCTTAAAATATTACATTTGTATGATTGTTGCTTTGTAAATTAAATTTTATATATTTTTTTTGCCATCGAATTTCAAAGAGTTATTAAAATATTGATGTTCTTGACGTCAATAAAGATTTATCGTGTACAATTAACGAGAATATCTTAAGCTTGAAATGAAAAACCTCTTAAATTACAATAAATATCATATTATTCACATGCCAATATTATATTATGCTAAAAAAACAGTTTTTCGCTGTATCCCACATATAACAGGGCAAGCAGACATAATTAGTGTTAAGGCACTCCGTTTCCTAACGTCTGGAAAAATTTTCGAGACATTCCGTATTGAATGGTGGAACTCAGGGCTATTGCCTTGGTGCCAGAGCGAAGAAATGAAAATATTAATAAATAATATTCATCCTCCGAGTAGGAATCGAATCCACAACCGTCGCATTACAGTTACACAGACATACATACCTACTATATACATATATACAATATGGCTTGTTATATATGTAAATTAAATCCCACAAGGCAATACCTATTTTACTACTGATTTAGTCGTATACGTACAGCAGGTAGTTCCGATGTTTCGTGGCCGCACTGAAGTTAGCTGTGGATGGGCTGCGCAGTTCTCATTTTAGGATTTTTCTCCCACTCTTGATAATTTGGATCTCGACTGTATAATGCGCATAGCTTACAGCCTAACTTCAAGGCGTCCACGATACATTAGCCGTATTATAAAACATAACCCTCTCTTACAGGCTTTCGTGGACAAGTTTACAGAAGGACTCGAAATGGAATACTCCAAACAGGGTATTATTATACAATGCGTGTTGCCCGGCTTCGTCTGCTCCAATATGTCCGGCATCCGTCGCAGTGGCCTTTTGGCACCCACTGCCAAAACATTCGTCAAATCTGCATTGTCTTTAGTTGGAATTACTTCTAGAACACCTGGATACTTCCCTCATGTGCTTTTCTTCGGCGTAGTCGAGCAGTTGAATTCTATTTCTAGTCAATTTGTCACTTGGCTAACTGTCCGCACAATGGAGAACACACGCAGGAAGGCCATCAGAAAGTACAAAAAACAATAATTTACGGGTTTACGGGAAAGCTATACTAATATTATTTAATTTAATATTTGTGTATAGATTTAGCACTGCATGCTCTAAGCCAAAGATGCGCTTGTCAGATATTTAGGTTGTACTTCCTTTCGTATATTTGGTTAGGTAGATAAATGGTATAATAGTCCATAATTACGTCAATTTATTTTATATTTAGCTCAAGTTTTGTCAAAATGGTTCACTGTGTAACAATAATTTTACAATTTTTTTTACAAATTTTCAACATTCTCCTTAAGATTTTCATATCTTTTTTTAAATATGAACTCCAAGTCAGACCTCATGAAATATTCCTATATTATTAACTTGTACATACTCTTTTCGACATACTCGTTTACTCCAACTTTACTATACCTAAGCAATGTCTTCTCAAATCTTTTGGTGTCTAAAAATATATATTTAAGTTATTTCTATGATATTTATTTTTAGGTGGGCAAAGATAGTCGATATTCTATAGCCCAAATAATTACATAGTCTAACTATTAAGTAATTAAAATTAAAACATAAGAATCTTCATCTTAACAAAGTTGGTGTTTGTCTTGCGTTTTTCTTTCAAGTGGCCCTAAATACCACTAGGAAGATAAGGCTTATTTAAAATATAAATTTATCGGGCTAATTAGATGAAGTAATTAATTAGATATCATCATAGTCCATAAGAGAATGGAGAAAAAAAAATGGCATTTAATCCAAGATTCTCTCTGCCCACCTCGTTAAAAAATAGATGCATGATAAAATATCAATTATTATTTTAAAACCCCCGACACAAAACCCCTTTAAAAAGAAAACAAGCAAAAGAGCTGCTATTCTTCAAATGGCTGAATATATTTTCTTAAATCATAGTAAAGAACACTCGATTCGATTCGAGTCACCTTTCAAACGAAAAAACCTAAATCAAAACTGGTTCATACATTTGGAAAAACAAACTCATACAATTATAATTTTGTTTTTTGCGTTGGGGGTTATAAAAAAATGGAGTTAATTAATTATATTTACTGATAATCTGAAGTCGTCGTGTTTATTAAACTATTTGTGTTTAGGATTTTTGTTTTAATAGTAAATTAGTAGTGGATGGGATGTTTAGAATTTAAGCTATTCAGCAATTAAAAGGTTTAAAATTGATATCGGTGTTTCATTAGTGGGCTTTTGGTGACGGTACTAATAAGTGTAAATATGAACATAAGTTCGATTCCCTCGAGAGGGAATGAGTTATTTTCATTGCCCTGTAATAAAAACAGCGCGGCGTTGAGTTCCGCCGCTCAACACGCAATGCTCCGAAAATTGGGTAGTGTTTTAACACGAGGTCCCCTCTGTCAACTGCTGAAGTAAATGTAAGTTTCATGGGATTGTTCGATTTTGACGTTCACATCCCAATTTTGTTATACACGATGTTTTAGATGAGGGTAGTATCATACAAAAGGGTGCAACTGTAAACGGTTCTAATGGTTATGGCTTCGATTCCCAGTTGGGAGAATGAAATATTGAATACTTCTTAGCTCTGGTGATGGGGCTAAGCGCGGCGTTGAATTACTCCACTACTCACAACGCCTCCAGAATTCGGCGGAAAGTGTGGAACAGAAGTGTCGACATCGGAACGGAGTGTCTTAACACTAGGTTTCCAGGTTCCCTCTGCCTGCCCGGATACGTGCTTGATACTGTGTAAAAGATAAAAAAAATTAACATTGTGAAAAAAGAGGAAGAAAATATAAGGGTGGTGTTTTTGTATATAAATGATGGTTTTCTATAATCTAGTGAGAACCTAACAAATCAAACCATTTCGAGTTGTAAATATGTATTGTAAAATATTTAGAATATTTGTAAATAATATAAAATAATATATCTGTATATAATTGTGGATTTAGTCAATAATTTAATTTCACATATTCATTTTTTTAACAAAGTTTCAGGACAATTAGATGGTGTGAGTTTGTGTACATATATTTTTATTCTAGCAACACGCTGTACCCCGCACACAGTACCCCCTACTCTGAAGGCGGAGGGAAACTAGTGTTAAGACACTCCGTTCCCCATTTCCCGCTAAATTCTAGGGCATTGTGTATTGAGTGGCGAAATGAACACTAGAGGGAAGAAATTAAAATATTAAACATTTCCTCCAGAGGGAATCGAACCCAAAACCAGTCGCGTTTACAATGATACACTTGTGCCCGTGCGCCATAACTGGCATTTATGTATGTACATATATAATGTGGGATTATCTTGAGAAAAACACATTATAAATTATCTAATTATTTAATATTTTTTACAGGAAAACAAAAATGGACGCCTGATGTTAATGTAAAAAGTATTCTATTATTCAAATTCATTATAAAAAAATATGAATACAATATTTTCATGGGAAATGTATTGTTTGTATAGAGCAATGGATATTTATAATAAAATTAAGAGGGAATTATATCTAATGATAATTAAAATCTAGTGGATTTTTTTTTTTATGATAATTTGCCTAAAAAAGGTAAATTCTAAAACGCTATGTCAACATCACTTAAAATATTTCAGAAGACTAATTTAAATATATTATACGCGAGCAAAGCGGAGTTGGAACGTGATAACGGTGGTAGTGAGTTCTGTTCAGTTTCTCGATTAGGTATTATTTTTAAACGAAAAAACTATAAAATACTTCTAGGGAAACTTCAAAATTGTATAAGGTCTAACAGTCAGACCTTTCATAATTTTCTTGATGCATACCTATTAACCATTTTAAATTTGGTTACAATTTTTAAAAAATTTTTGAACTGTCTCAATCTATAAAACAATATTAGGCAGCAAATACTAAGAATTCATATATTTATGAATGAAAACAGCATCTCAAGATCGATTTCACTTGAGAGCGATTTATAAATACGGCCTTAAAGCCAATGATTTTAATAAAAGCCAGCGTTGAAAGCCGCAATTCAACACACAAAGTTCCGAATTCGGACCGCGGAGAACGAACTGTCTTGCTACTTCTAGTAAAGTCTCTAGAGTCAACATGTTTTTAGTGAAGGAATGTATAACTTAGGTGCCAAATATAAAATTATATTCTTATAAAATATTATTTAATAAAAAATCGTTATTTATAAATGGTAACCTTCCTTATATTGCTTTATCGTTTTAACAGGTTGATTTTATCGTTCAAGTATATTTTTTTTATTTTTGTCATTATTTTACGAAATTCTATTTATTGTTATTTTTAAACAAATGACTGGACCTGAGAACTGAATGACGTAGTACTTTCAACTTAAGGCTGACCAACCCCGGGTCCTTCTCGCCGTTCTCTCGTCTCTCCCGTTTCTCTGCTCCCCGCATCTCGCGGGCAGTGGCGGTCGAGGAGGAGCACCGAGCAACGTGAGGTTATATTTCTAATAACCGTTGGAAAGCCTGGCTTTAGTTCAATGTTGTTTTAAGAAGATTTAATTTATATAATAACATTTAAGGTGTAATGATTAATAGAAAATGTATTTGTAATAATTAATAAATGTAATGTAAACTTTTTCTACAAATTTCTTTCATAATTCAAGGTCCATAAGCGAAACTGTCAAATCTGTCATCCATATAACAAATATAAAGAAAGAAAATTTTAATACAAAAATTCAAAAACGAAAATAATATGAAAATTTAGAAGTAGGCACAGCCAACGCCATAATAACAAGACTAGATTCTCCGCTTTTTCTAAAATACATATTATAAATCTATAATGTAGCATTATGTTACTTATAAATAAATATTTATTTATAGGTAATTAGTTGACAGATGAACTTTGACATTGTTGCCTTGTGCTATTATATTTGATTGACTTTATAAGATTATTTTATAATGATTATCTATAGTAATAAATATATAAAATAGGACAAATAGCTGACAATAGTCGTGTGGCATTGTGTGTTGAGTGGAGGAATTCAGCAGCGCTTTGCCTTGATACCAGAGCGTAGAAATGAAAATATTAAATATCCTCGAGTGGGAATCGAACCCATAATCTTTTGTTTTTTCGTATACAATGGCACGCTTCAAAATGTATAAATATAGGTCCTTATATCATAAAAGACAATGTCTCTAATATTAAGAATATAATAATTTTATGCAATTCATATTTTTTAAAGAAATTTAGAAGCTGTTAACACCCTTCGCTCACCTTATTCCGCTTAATTAATAAAAGTTCGAAATAAAATCTGAATCAACAGCCAGGCCAAGGAAGCCCTCAACCTTGTTGATATTTTTGTTTTATTTGAATTTCAATTTTCTGTTTTCTGAACCTGACTTTTTAAATAAAGAAATATAAAAAACATAAAGCTTTATTTCAGTTACAATTTTACATGTCAATGTATATAAAAAAAAACTTACATTTTAATACTTTTAGATTGTTTATACAAATGAGCATAAACGTTGATTGCAATTACAATTTCATTTTGGTCTGTGGCGATCTCAAAATATGCGGTCAGCCGCAAAATGGTTATAATATGAAAATTTAACTATGGAGGTAATTCTTGCATATATTTACACAAATATTTCATTGAAATAAGCCACAGTACAAACGAGAAGCCTATGTATATAAAATGACATGAATCGTCCTGGTTTGCCATTTTTTTTGTATAGTTACCGTTCCTTACCCATAAATATTTTGCAAATTAAGAAGAATAGGACACCGAGGACCACCATTGAACCGACGACAGTTAAAAGTTGGTTCAGATTAAAATATAAACCGCAATTATTACTCATTTTTGATTGATTCCTGGCGTCTGGTGTAAGGTTTAAAATAATATTTCTGTTTCCTTTTGACGAAATATCTAAATACTTTAGGTTCTTGATGACACCTAAGTTCCTTGAAAATATTTGCACATCCAGCTCATAACAACTAGAAGGGTAACGAAAGCGAACGCTATTAGCAATATTTGGAGTAAATCGATATTATAGCACACTTCGTTCTTCCTCCCCATATCAAACTCGTCCGTTTACTATATGGCAGACAATAAGAAATAGCAAGACAAGGATGACTAAAGAACCTATTACCATCAGGAGCTGGTTCAAATTGAAACTTAGTCCACAGTTCGTGTCGTGCTTTCGACCCATATTACAACTTTACGGTTCGTACATTGTAGCTGGTTGGCTATTGCTGATTCTAAATATTCATATTATTATCAAAATTGTTGAATTTTCTTCTTTTTATATTAAAATTTTCTTTCTTTATATTTGCGACATGGATATTGATTGATGATTTTGACAGTGTTGCAATGAAATGATAGATTTGACAATTTTGCTTATGGATCGTGAATTATGAAAGAAATTTGGAGAAAAAGTTTACATTACATTTATTAATTACTAGCGGACACGCGCAGCTTCGCTTGCTTATTTAGGGGTGACTTCTAATAAACCACGAAACATATGTTCAATAAAATATTTTTAAGAGTCTAAATTTAAAAGTTTATTAAAATCGATGGCGGCTTAAAGATTTTCCCATACAAACTTTCAACCAATTATTTGCACTCTTAGGGGGTGAATTCTAGAAAACGATGAAACACGTGTTCAATTAAATACTTAAGGTAAAAAAAAGGTTTTTCAAAATCCCTTCTTAGTGGATGTCCAGATTACGAAAGTAAACATCTGTCCAAATTTTACGTTTCTACGTTGAATGTACTACGTCATTCAGATCTCATGTCCAGTCATTTGTTTAAAAATAACATCAAATAGAATTTCGTCAAATAATGACAAATTTAATAAAAATATTTTTTTTAATCTAATAACTCACATTTGGTAAAAAACAATTATCTATAGGTACTTATACGCTTAAGTAATTAGTTAATTATTTCTGTTATGTTGTTAGAAATTATGTTTTGGTGTTATGAAAATGTATGACACTTTTAGTAATAAACAAATATTATATTATGTTGGAAACAAACATTTAGAAATTTATTAATAAAGTTTAACCAATTATTCCGGAGTATTATAATTTCTAATCTAGTTTATAGCTAATTGATATAAATGAAGGTGTTCTAAATTATGTGTTTCATTATACATATATGTAGGTTTTTTACTTCAAATTCTTCATAATTCTTCAAACTGAGAAATTGCTAATTTGATATCTAAAACAATAAATTTGTAAATTCGGTGGTTATTCCTATATTTATTAAGTATATGGTATACTTTCAAGGTTGGCTGGTACATCAGGTGAGGTATCGCCTAAATTGGATCACACTTTGTGGTTTAATTCATAAATAAATAAAAAATAATATCTATATATATAAAATCGAAAGGTGACTCAGTCACTCATCACGAAATCTCAGAAACTACATGTCCTGGGAATCTGAAATTTTGCGTAGGAATTATTTATAGGAATTTGCAATATTCGACTTCTAAAGGGTTGTTTTTGGGGTTGAAAGTTTGTATGAAACTTCATTACTACAAATGCTAGGAGTCTCAAGTTTTGGATGGTCGCCACTTATAGGACGTAGGTACTCATGGAGACAGAAATTAATAATAACGTAGTTCACGCAGGCGAAGCCGCGGGCGGGCCGCTAGTATATATATATATAATTTTCCCAAAGTAGCTTAACTAAAGCCTTCTTTATCGGCTTCCAATCACTTACCATCTATTACCACTCAAATATTGAGATGCTTGTTACAAATTATAAAGACTATTAGTGTATGAAAATGATTTATTGTAAGCTATTTGTGAAATTGGAGTTCTTCAGATTTATGGTTCTATTGATTGATTCGTATCTGTATTTATTATATTTATAACCATCGTTGCTTCTCCCCCTTTCTGCCACTCAAGGCTATTAATTTTACGGTTTTATAAAATATATTTAATTATATTATATCTATAAGAATAGTTCCCCACTCGAGGAAGTAAAATATTTATTTACGTTTATATTTCCATTTCTTCGCTCTGGTGACGAGGCAAAGCGTTGATTTCTGCCACTCAACACGCAATGTATCCAGAATTTCCGGAAAACGAGGTTCTCTCTGCTGATCCTGCTATGTGCGGGATACAGCGTGAAGCAAAAAATTCAATAAATTTATAAATTGTCACTTGAGTACTTAAAAATTGAGATACATTTAAAACATAATATTTTGTTCCTATTTCAATACAGTCGACTGACGGCGAACCATCTAAATGCAAAAATACATAATTTACGTCAGATAGTAAAACTGCCTTAAAAGTGATGTGAATACTTTAAAAGCTACTAGATTGTACTCTTTTATAGATACATAATTTATTATTGCATCTCTAGATAGAGAGACTTTAGTCTTTTTGACCAAGCCAAGGTCTGGAGAACCTAGAGATACTTTTTAGCACTTTACCTCCCGCTTATAACAAGGTAGGAAGAGGGAACCTAGTGATGAAATGGAGTTCAAGACACTTCGCTTTACGGGACCCTAGCATTGAGTGGAACTTAACGCCGTGCTTTGCCTTGTTACCAGAACAAGGCAACAATATTAAATTTCCCACAAGTTAGAATCGAACACATAACCGCCTCTAAAACAAACGGCTCTAAAAATAAAGCCATTTCTCTCTAGATGAATAATGCGATTTCATCCAAAAATCATCTATTTTTCATCCAGAAATTACATATTGAGTCTGTTGTCTATACACTATACAAGTGACTTTTTATAATGTACTTTCAGTGCACTATAAAATGCAGGAGATGCATAAAAATAAAAAAAACGAGAAAAGCACAGCCAGAGCAAATTGGAACCCATTTGTTACCATTTACAAACTAATTGACCCGTTTTTTCCTGAAGCGGGGAAATATTAAAAAAATAATAAAAATTCAATTCTCCCGGTTTTTATAGTAAATAGGATCACCGAAAGTTCACGTTGGAACGAGATGCAATCCGAATTGAATTTTAATATTAATTAGAAAACTGTACTGACTTTTTGTTTGTTGTTATTGTTCTAAATTGACAACGGCTTACAGCTTACTACTATAAATTAAACTTAAAAGGATTTTTGTTAATTTTTAAATAAAATAAATCAAATGAGTTACACGCTGTATCCCGCACACAGTATGGTAGGTAGAGGGAACCTAATGTTAAGACACTGTTCCCCACTTTCCACCGAAATCTGGAGGGATTGTGTTTCGAGTGGCGGAACTCAACGCCGCACTTTGCGTCGGCACCATTTGTTCATATAATTCTTATGTTTCTGTTATAATTCCTGCAATATATATCCACCTTATTAGGTAAATAATTACAGTAAATAATAATTTAAAAAGAATTAGATACTTTTTGCAATATTTTAAAATGGTGGGATATTTTGTTATAGCAATTGTTACATTTTTTTGGACTTTGATAATTTTTCTGGTGCAAAAACAATAGTAATCTTTTAAAATAATGAATAGATAAATCGAAATTTTTCGCTATTACGTAAATAATATAATACATTACAAACAAAAAAAATTATAGTTAAATAACGGCTGACTTTAAATGTAGTGGGTTCAATCCACTCGCGAGGATAAATTCATTCGGCGTTGAGTTGAGCCGTTTTAACACGTTTCAACTTCACACTGTATATCACACATAGCAGGGTGGGCAGAGACTACCCAGTGTTAAGACACTCCGTACCAGCCTTTCCATCGAATTGTTCACACGCTCGTGCCAATATGCCACGAAGGCCTGAATTTGACACTTTATATCTCAAATTTTAAATGAAAATATTGAACGGAGGGTCTTGCCACTAAGCAGTTATAGCATGCAGTCGAAAAACAGAATATTTAGAACTAAACTATTACAACAACTACATTTCACAGGCCAACGAAAGAAAATGACAAGTGTTTTTGACGTCAAATACTCCATTCGTATCATTCACTAATGTTTTCAGCTCATAATCAAAGTGCTCTTGCCTCGGTTAAGCTTTAACGTTTCGGATTAATGTCAGGAACAAATTACCCCACGGTTTTCTACTTCAAAGATATTTTAATTAAAACTCCTTGAACTCAACACAATGTTATTTGGGAATGAATCTCTAATGTTTCATTTAAAAATAGGTTGTTAATAATTAAACTAAACTGGGGATTTCGTTTACATATAAATTAAATAAACGAAATTATTAATTTTGCTAATTCAATCTTTTAATATCTATTAATGGATTGAATTACTAAAATTTCTTTAATTACAAATAAATTAAAAAATATCTTACCGTCATCGAGGTTCACCACTTTTAGAAAATGGAAAACGAAAGTGTTTTCATGGGAACAGAGTATTGCACGTTCCCTCTGCCTATCCTGTGATGTGAGGGATACAGCGTGAAACTACAATAATGGATAAAATAATTTGAAAAACATTAAATTTATTATTTAAAACATTTTTCACGAACTCTACCTATTATTAAAATTGGTAGATCAATTTTAGAGAAAACATTCATTTACAATATATATATAATTTAAATATCCATACCTGCAGACTAGAATAGGATAAAAGTATTAAATCTAAAACAAAATATAGCTTAGCTGTCGGTGGTAAACAAAGTGAGGAAATCCCAGCAGAATAAATATTTGCGATTCCAATAAAAAAACAATACATACATACATACATACGTGTTTTATGTTTACTCGCGCTTTGCGAATTAGAATAGAAATAAAATTTAACGAACAAAAGTAATCACATAACCATTCTTTTATTTTATAGGTGAAATACTGTAATTTAGTAGGAAAATTGATAATTGATATACAAGTGCGATTATAATTGTAGATTTTTTTCCGCTATAGGCAGATATAGACGATATAGGCAGAGAGAAGGCAGAGAGAATCTGAAATTAAGAAAACCCGTTTTTGACTTTCGTCCAATTTTTGGGAAGATAGAACCAGAACCACGGCGGCCACTACGATACGAACAATAGAATATACGAGATGATGCAGGTTCAAATCTCGATAAGGGTATCTTGATACGTACACTTATGCTATTATTAAAAGCGTTTTCTTGTTCCCGTTACCCGAATTATAATTTTAAATTTTACATGATAGGAGAAATAAGTAAAAAATAGAAAACGGAATTTTGTTTCACTAGGTTTACTATGCATTTCTCCAAATGAATTAAAGGCGTATACAAATCATTATTTTGATTGGTTTCTACAGCTCTCTGACGCTTTATAAAAAAATGTAACAATAGAGTTACGGAAAATTTTCAATCTATAGTTGTAATAGAAAACAAAAAACAAAAATGTAATAACAATCAAAAATACGAAACTAATATCGTAAAAAATCTAAATTTAACAAAATTAATTCTAAAACAATTTACAATTCTCATACATAGACTATATTTTCAACTATATTCCCTGAACATAAAGTCTTCTTTACTCGGATTCGAACCTGGACCATCTGTCTTTCTTTCACCCACCCTTTTAACAATCGACGTTGATTCTAATTGGTCTATATTGTTAAAAGTACCCAACGCGTATTGGATTCATCATTTGCATACATTTGTATGCATAACGCGTGTCCTTTGTCAGTTAGGTTTCAAAAGTTTGTTATCGTATGTCATAGTACTAATTTACGTTTATTCAGCTTTTACATACGTTTTGATAGATGATTTTTCAACATTAAATTTTATAGGATTTTTATTTTATTTGTGGATTTTTCATCATATTCAATCCATATACCTAGTATGACTAAAATTTTTACGAGAGTTGCCTCTCGTGGCGCAGAGACCAAAGTGTGTGTAAAATGGACTGGTTGTGAATTCTGTCTCCACTCGAGAAAATAAAATAATTATGTACATTTATATTTTCATTTCTTCGGTCTAGTGTCGAGGTAAAGCGCTGCGCTGAGTTCTGCTACTTAACATAATTCGGCAGAAAGTAGGGAACGAGTGTTTTAACACTACGTTCCCTCTGCCTACCCCGCTGTGTGTGTATCCCCGCAGGATACAGCGTGAAGCTGGTTTTGATTATTTTTTAATGTTAAATTATTTTTAGTTTACACTGTATTTTGTGTCAACGTCGTTATTTAGGGTTCCGTACGTCAAAAGTTAAAAATGGAACCCTTATAGTATTACTTTTTTCTTAAGAGGTTTTCTTTAATCTATATATATAAAAGGACTTGTCCTCACTGACTGAGGTAAGACGCACGCACAGCCGTAACCGCTGTGCGTAGAAACGTGAAATTTGGACAGATGTTTACTTTCGTAATCTGGACATCCACTAAGAAGGGATTTTGAAAAATTTTAACCCTAAAGGGGTGAAATAGGGGTTCAAAGTTTGTATGAAAATAAATTAAATCGGCATCGATTTTTATAAAATTTGAAATTCAGATTTTTAAAAGTATTTAATTGAACACGTGTTTCATCGTTTTCTAGAATTATTCCCCTAAGGGTGCAAATAAGGGGTTGAAAGTTTGTATAGGTTTTTTAAATCGTCACCAATTTTTATAAAATTTGAAATTCAGACTCTTAAACGTATATAATTAAACACATGTTTCATGGTTTTCTAGAATTCACCCCCTAAGGGTGCAAATAATGGCTTGAAAGTTTGTATGGAAAAATCTTTAAATCGCTACTGATTTTTATAAAATTTGAAATTTAGACTTAAAAATATTTCATTGAACACATGTTTCATGGGTTATTAGAATTCACTCTTAAATACGCAAGCGAAGCTGCGCGCGTCCGCTAGTATTTACATATATCTATAGTAAATTAATGTTATTTTTCTTGCAAGAACCAGTTAACCGTATATCATTGTTCACAATTTCAACTGATATGGGTACATCACACATTACTCCATTCTCATCACATGGACCATTAACTCTGCACCCTCTACGATTCATATGCAAATGCTCAAAAGCCTGGCGAGGTATTAACAAGCACACGTCGCGAACAGTCCACTTAATTAATACCTGCAAAATATATTACAGTCTTAAGTAAAATAAACGCGACTAACGATTGAATTAATGAGATGTTTTGCTACAGTCGAGTTCGTTTAGATTCTTTGGTTGAGACTTAATAGCTTTGTAGATATTTTACTCAATTTGAAAGACCAGTTCTGTCTTTTTAGAATATTTTGCGCATTTATACCTAAAGGTGCAAGTGCCCAGGAGTTCATCTGGTACCCTCTTCTCCTTTCCATCTGCGGGGCACTAGACGTAGGCTGGGATTTCACCCATATATCATGGATATTTTTCCTTTCCGCACGCAGCGCTTCGCCTCCACTTTCTTAATGCGAACAGCTAAAGAGTGGAATTCCCTGCTTGCTGAAACTGTTCGAATCATCACCACCAGGTTAGATAGCGGACAAATGCTTGCCTATCTGCAATAAAAAAAAAGCTTGATGAGAACGTATGGCTTCATGGTAAAGCGCTTGGACAGTTTCCAAGAAGTGCGTGTTGAAATCCAGCTCAAATTCATTTTTTAAAGTTCAATTTAAAGACAAGAAAAACTTATATCAAAATTCCGCATCCAAGACATTGTATATTGGGTGGCAGTACTAAAGGTCGTACGGTCTTATAGGTACTACAAAGTAAGAAAATAAATAAAAATAAACAAAATAAATATTTAAAAAATACCGAAAAGGAATCGTAGCTGCGTAGTACTTGCACTTGTAGTTTTTAAATTACCTAAAACATATAATTTAAGGTTTACTAAAGTTTATTGCCCCTTTCTTAGACCCTCGTGTAGAAGGCAGACAAAAGTGCTTAAGACTAACGATGTCACGTGACGGGAACCAGATGCTACTCCAGACAGTTCATAACTATGAAATAGCTACGACCAAAAACAATTTTGTTTATTTTTCTTTTATATACTAAATACGATTTTATTAAGTTTCTTACTTAATAATAAAAACAATCTTTCTGAAGAAAAAAGTTCTTATACTAACGTACATAATAGTTGTAGATTGAATCTCGCTTGGATGAAAAGACATCTATCTATATATATATAAAATCGAAAGGTCACTCACACTCTCATAACGAAATCTCAGTAACTACATGTGCTAGGCATCTCAAATTTTGCATAGGAGTTATTTATAGGACGTAGGTGCTCGCTAAGACGGGAATTTACTATATTCGACTTCTAAGGGGTTGTGTTGAGGGGTTGAAAGTTTGTATGAAACTTCGTTACTACAAATGCTAGGAGTCTCAAATTTTGCATGGATGTCACTTATAGGACGTAGGTACTCATGGAGACAGAAATTAATAATAACGTAGTTCACGCAGGCGAAGCCGCGGGCGGGCCGCTAGTGTTAACTTAATTAATAAAAGGTTCTTAAACATTTCCTTAAAGAGGCATAATTTCATCGTCCCCTTTAAAAGTGTTGTAAGTTGTGCCAGAAATTGTTTTCAACTTTACATAAATACCTTCTTTGAATTTGAAATATTTTATTGGCGAAACACTGTTCTTGACATCAAAGATTGTTTTCAACAACGGAAATAAAAGTTCTTTATTAATTTAATTTGGAAAGAAATTAACAGACTTTATTGAAAAATTTAACTGATAAAAAGGATTACAAGGAAAAAATTGTAAATTCAATTGAATAAAGTTTTTTGAAAATTGTAACATTATTAAAAAGCAGAAACAGACAGATTGCTATGAAATTAATAAACATCTTTAAATTTTATATTATTTCTTCTTACATTCTTAGCAGTATTTTTTTATTATAATATTATAATACAGGTTATTGTTAATAATATAATAAAGTAAGAAGGCATGGTATATATAAACTAATATTAACTAATAATAATATAAGATATCCTCATCGGACAATTCGAAATTTAATATTGTAATAGAGCATCTGTCAATATCCTTACAGTACTAATACTTTGTTCTGATTGGTCCATTATTGTAGTGTGCGTGTGCACACAGATACCTACTAGATTGCGTAACGTAAAAACTAAAATAAAAAATGACACATATATTATATATGTGATTGGGAAAAAGAGTTGGCACTATCTTTAATACAGTCTATAATATTAGTGACGATTTGCTTAAATATTTAATGTTATTGCTGAGAATTTCAAATTTCTTTGCTGAAAAATTTAAAATTTATTTTCATACTATCTATATAATATGGATAAATATACATATTATACGAGAAAGCGAAAAGAGATTATAAGTTCCTCGACCCTCACTTGGCCAATTTAAGATGGTGGCCCACAACCTTTTTTGAGGGTTAGATCCGTCTCTCATCATCAACATATTTCTTTCTTTGAATTTATTTAACCGTTCAGATATAACGCTAATATTTACACTCGAGTTTCATCTCCCACAGAAATATTTTAAATAACCTTAAATGAAGCTTGATTAAAAGTCGTTCCAGAATAAATAACCGCGGCTTACCCTCCGTTATTTAAGGTAAATTTTAAACACAAATGTTTTTATTATTCGATATTCGGTTGTTTGAATAACAAATTGTATATTTTCCCAATGAATGAAATATATTTTTGAAATGTTAATTTCTTTCAGTTTTTTTCTTGAAAGATTAAAGGTCGTCTAATTTAAAGAAATAGCTATATTTAATTGTATTTCTTAACACTAAAACTTTAAAAAATAATTAAAATTTTATATGTCACAACTTAGTGGTGTACCTAAACACTAACGCTTTAGTTAGTGAGAATATTATACCTATATGTATTCAAGTTGACGCTATATCCCGCATGTAGCATTGCAGATAGAGAGAGTCTAGTGTTAAGACACCCCACTCCCCACTTTTCCACGAATTTTGGAGGCATTTCCTGTTGACGGAACTCAACGCCGCAAACCTCAACACTAGGGCAATCACACTCCAGATATATCTTACCAACTATATTTACATGTTGTAAAAACATAATAAAATTACTTTTTAGTAACAATAGATCCTTGTCCGAAATGTACATCTGTTCTAACATTTATCTCTTGACACGACGAAATTTTATTAGAATTAAGAGGAAACACGCATATATTATATTTCAATGGGACTCGTTGGGATCTACAAAGGGTTAGACACTTATAAGTCCAGTTAATATAATTAATTTCTAGTTTCAATTGTTAATTTCCTTTGTGGAACTACCGTCTATTTTAGTATTTATATTTACATACTGTTTTATTTTTTTTATCTTCACGCCGTAGAAGCAACGTAGTGTATTCCTTTGTCTTATTACCAGAATGAGAAAATTATAATATTAATTTAATTTCCCCCAGTAGGAATCGAACTCACACCCGTCGAGTTTACCGTTACACACTTCTGCCATTATCTCAGGAACGGAGTAGGTACCCTCTTCTTCTCTACCCATCGAATCGCTGAAAAAGTTCGAAAAACCCTCAAATTCGAAAAATTTTTTTTATATTTTGGTGATTATTTTGAAAAACTTTTGTTTGTATTTTGTTACTGAAAAAAACACTGTAACAATTGTCAATTAACAATTTAAATGTTTAGTATAAAAAATTTAAATTTTAAAATGTTAATTCAACTAAAATGTATTTAAATATTCATCGCGGTCACTACAGTGTGTATAGTTTGCAAATGAGGGTGCGGACAGCGGGAGTTGTTTTACAACGTGTTTTGCAACTCTGGGATATTTGTTTTTAAGGCTGTTTTAAGGCAATCAGAAGTTTCAATTAGGTCAAATTTATATAATAAAATTAAATAATATATGTTATGCTTAAAATTAATACAAAACTAAACTTCAAATTCTTGGATTCAGCTTCACCCAACTTAGGAACCTAGTCTTAAGACACTTCGCTCCCAATAAGATACTTCCTTCTCCACTTTCCGCCGAATTCTAGAGCCGTCACGGGATATTTAATTACGCTCCCTATAAGATATTTCCTTCTCCACTTTCCGCCGAATTCTAGAGCCGTCACGGGATATTTAATTTTCTTCTTTCCTTTCAATTTAATATAGACACAAGAAATTAAAATACCATTTCGATTTGTATATTAATGTTGATGTTTAAATTAAATTTATGAGTTTATATTGAAAGTAGCAATTTTAATTAAAAATAAACAATAATTACATAAAAAGAACCTTAAAAAATAGCAACCAAAACATAAAGTAAAACTACCAACCAAATTCGAAATTCTGAATAGAAACCTAATTTTACACAAAGCGAATGCAATTTTCAGTTGAAATTCACCGAAATAGGCGCATTAGGCATTGATTCTAAAACACTTTGCCTAAATCCATTATAATATTGTATGAACCCACTATAAAGCTAATGCAGTTGTATTGCAACGGTAATGCAAGTACCCACTAACGCTAGACGATTTCCACGCGAAATTTTCTACTTGAATCAATTTAAATAGCTTATCTTATTAAACTTTCATACAAAATGCAATCTGGCAGTCTCAAGATAGTTTAAATTGATTTTTAATTTAAAATCTCTAGTGAAAACTGCGATGTGGCGTCCCACTAATTGGCGGATTTTGGCGGAGAGTGGAGAGAATATAAGATTATTTCTGCCTAACTGGTTATGCCTATATGAATACAAATTGAAGTTGTAAAATTCTGATTGGTGACTTAAGATCGTTTCAAAGCATCTCATAGGCTCTTGTAAGATTTTTTTTGTACTTTTTGGGAAAAATATTTTCATTATAATACAATTAAGAAAATACTTTAAATTTAATATATATACCGTTTTTTATTTTCACTATACACCTCACATACATTTAACAGGGTAGGCAGTGGGAGAGCTAATATACCTAGAAAGCCCCCAAATAGGAATCGAATCCAGAACCGTTCCGTCTATTTTTATGCATACATGAATAGAACAGTATAAATCAATTCAAATTATGACTAAAGCTTTTAAGGCCAAATAAAGATTTTTACTATTTTTTTTATTTAAAATATAGACAGATTGTATGACCATTTGCCCTTTAACGACTCGTTGAGCTCGTATCGTCAGTTCAATGTCGAATGTCTACGCTATTTTTTATTTACATGCTTTTAAAATATAATATAATTTAGATACATATATTAATATTGATGCCGTCGGCGCATAAGCAAGCGTGTGAATGTTACGCGAGGGTCGTGGGTTCGATTCTTAGCCAGGGGAATGTATTATTTTTTGTTAATATTTGAATTTATTCGCTTTCGTACCAATGCAAAAAACCCAATGACGATTTCTGCCACTCAACACTCAATGCCTCCAAAATTCGTGGGAAACGAAGTGTCTTAACACTAGGTTACCTCTGCCTTCCCTACTGTGTGCGGGATACAGCGTGAAGCTGATTTATTTTAATATATTATTAGGCGAGTCTTTGTTTGTGTTTTTTGTAGACACAATAATCTATATATATAAAATCGAAAGGTCACTCACTCACTCATCACGAAATCTCAGAAACTACATGCGCTAGGAATCTCAAATTTTGCATAGGAGTTACTTATAGGACGTAGGTGCTCATGGACACAGAAATTAATAATAACGTAGTTCACGCAGGCGAAGCCGCGGGCCGCTAGTATATTATATAATTTAAAATCTATTATTCTATTATCCAGACAACATAGCCCAGATGGATTATAACCTGTACCCCAAAATATTCACAAAAATCAAGGGTCCTTCACATAATATCTTGTTTGTACCATAATAATTATAATAAAACCAGTGTTCTGTATACGCCATATTGCTGATTAAAACAAATATGGTTCAGTTAATTCTTTATGATGTTAACTTTGTTGTCATTATTTTTAACTTTTTAAAATTTTAGTATGACAGTATATTTTTTGTATAAAAGTAAACTGCTTTAGTTTTCCATCCAGGGTAAGTGCGTATATGTAAGTAGGTATAGTTAATTTAAGCTACTTTTATGCTACTTTTTTTGCTACTTTAATGTTTGTTAAAGAATAAGAATTGATTTTAAATTAATTATTAAACGTGGTCTGTATATTTTACAAATTATATTAATAATTAGCGGCCTGCCCGCGGCTTCGCCCGCGTGAACTACGTTATTATTAATTTCTGTCTCCATGAGTAACTACGTCCTATGTACTTATATATGCATGCAATATTTAAGACTGCTAGCATTTGTAGTAACGAAATTTCATACAAACTTTCAACCCCAAAAACAACCCCTTAGAAGTCGAATATTGCAAATTCCCGTCTTAGCGAGCACCTACGTCCTATAAGCAACTCCTATGCAATATTTCAGATTTCTAGCACATGTAGTTTCTGAGATTTCGTGATGAGTGAGTGACCTTTCGATTTTATATATATAGATTTTCATGTCCCTTCGTTTCTCATCATCTCCTCTGGTTACAAGATTTTGCGGCGTTTACGGCGTTGAGTTCCGTCACTCAACACTCCTACCACCTATCGACATAAAATATGGATATTATATGAAATTATATGTTATTTATTATTTCAACATGTCCAAAGACTTATTGCACTATGAAAAATACTTTATTTCTTTTAAGAAAAGTCTTATAGAAGCACTAAACTTCTCTTTTATACCAAAATAATGCCTAATTTAAATGGACAGCGTCAAAGTTAAGCAAAACTAAACTCATTTAGAAATTGCCAGAAATTTAGGAACAGGTGGTTGAATTTGTTAACTCACTCTTTGTAACTCCCAATTTGCAGTCGAATTGGTTGAGTGAAATTTTAAAGAGAGTCTGTCTTTTATGTCAGGGCTTGTCAATTTTTTGAGTTTTATACTTTTAAAAATCTCTCTTCTTGTCTTTCTGAAATTTAATATTTATTGCTTTTATGTAATTTTTAGGCATTATTTATTAATAATGCGATTCAAATAAATACGGTTGAATTCATAACCTCCTCCTTTCACTGAAGTCGTTTAAAAAGGACTAGAGTCACGATATAACATATCGCAAGCAATTCGCGACTCAATGAAAATGTACTTTAAAAAATATTATAACTGACTTGGAAACCATCAAAATGCTCTAGATGTAGAAGTGATTCAACAAACAAAAGGTAGAAAAGAATATACTCGTATAATAATTCCAAACACTTCGAAAAGCTAAATTAAAAAAAAAGTTTCACTGTATCCCTCACACAGAAGAGTAGGCAGAGGGAACTTAGTATTAAAACACTCCGTTCCCCACTTTCTGCCGAATTTTAGAGGCATTGCGTGTTGAGGGGCAGAACTCAACGCCACGCTTTGCCTCGACCAGATCGAAGAAATGGAAATATCATCAACATCATCATCAACAGCCATCTTTTGTCCACTGCCGGACATAGGCCTTTCCCTATTCTCGTCACCACGCTCGATCCAATGGAAATATAAACGTAAATAAATATTTCCATAATATATAAATATAAAAAACCTAAAATACTATTAAGCAGTTCTATACAATAATAAAAATTTAAGACATTTTATATAACGTGACTAGTATATTCTTAGGCTATGGCTATGTAAACAAATAATGTTTTTTCATACCGAACACAGTAATATCCGGCCCACCATTTAACAAGCCCTGGAATGGACCTCCACAATGGGAGTTAGTGAATTAGATTGAAAAGTTGCCTCTCACTCCGGACGCGAGGAGATTGGGACTTTTATTTTACAAAGGTCACGTATTCTTTTCTGAAAACGCTGAGTGAAAAGTTTTTTTTTGGAATTTCTTAAATTTATATTTTTTTTAATTTTTTTAAGTAAGCCTTTGTACATTTTTGGTATTAGAAATATTAAAATTGTGTGGAAAATTTTAGGGTAGCTAAACATGAACCTATCATTATAGTAGTTTTTCTATACATTTTATATTTACACATTAAAATATAATACTCTGAAATCTAATAAAACAGATGCAGGAAATTAAGTGACACAAATCATTTTCTTTTACGTGTGAAATAACATTATTTTTATTAGTAACTTTTCGAAAGCACTATTTAATAAAAAACCTGAATTTTGGATTCTAATAAAAAACTATTTAAAAAAAAAATTTAAAACATATTTTTTGCATTTTAAGTGAGCTATAACAGCGTGAAATAAACATAAGCATAAAATAATAAATTTACACTGTAGTTATATAAGAGCTATTAACATAAAAATTTTATACGTACAATATGAGTCGTCATTAAAAGTTAATATAAAATTATTTATGTATTTTTTTCTTCACGCAGTATCACGTATATGGTAGGGTAGAGACATTTTCTACTAAGGCAAGGTTGCTAAGTTAGGAAAGGACCTATGTATATAATTATAGTTCTACTATACGAGTATTCTTTTATGAAACGCAGTCGGGGGTGCTGGTGGTTAAATTTAATTAGTATCATTTCTCTGCTTAGGTGTAAGAATAGGGAGGGCAGGTTGATCCTTGTCCATCCCAGGATAGACATGTGCCCACCCCAGAAATTTTACTAAAGATTTAAAAAAATACACACGAAGATATGTGTTTAAATCTAAAGTACAAGCCCCCCTAAAAATATGTGTACATACGCCCATGCTGCTTACGAACGAGCGTATTGAAAATTAGGCGGAAAATAAAGAACATAGAGTGTCTTAGCACCTGATTCGCTTCGTCTACTCTGCGGTGCGGGAAAAAGCGTGAACCCACACATATCGACACGGTCCTTCACGCTAGCAATTCCAGTTAGTGTTAAATGACACGTAAATCCAGTACCTACATTTGTCAGAGAATGAGGTAGCATTGGAGCCCGACGAAAGCCAATATATCACGTCATTGTTAATGCAGTAGGCATTTTGTGAATTCTTTATACGTCACTTGATTGTGGATTTGGAAAGCCTTAGTTCTCTTTTTTATCTTTGGCCAATTTTTTTTTTGGGGAGAAGTGATAAATTGGAACTTGCAGTTCCTATATCTTAATAATAGAAGTTTGATTCGTTTAACCACTGCTATCGAAAAATAATTTCGATAGAGTGGATTCAATGCGATCGTTTTTGTTTTAAATATTTTTACGCGACTCTGGCGAAGCCCAAAACAGAATTCGGCGGAAAATGGGGGACGGAGTGTCTAAACATTAAGTTCTCTCTGCCTACGCTGATGTGTGCGGGATATAGCGTGAAGCTGATTAATTTCTCTCATTGCAATGTAGGCAGAAAAACCTTATATCTACACCCTCTGTCCTCTGCTTTAAGATAGGAACTTCCTCACAAAATGCGCTGTTTTAATATTGCTTCTTCATCCGGTTCTTGATCCATCAGCTAAGCGATACCTTTAAATGTGTTGGTCGAGGCTTTACGCTTTTAAACCGTTAAATGAAACCACTATCGGCACAATGACAGACATCCCTCTTATATAAATAATATATTTGGGAAAAATAGGAGATTTCCCCAAAAATATAAGTAACTAAGCAAAACAAAAGATAAATAGGAAGTATTCATTCCCTTATATTACATATACATATTTACTATACCATATTATATGTGATCCATCAAGTCAGCTCGTGTTAGGGTTAAATCACGCGTGTATCCAGTCCATTTGTCAATGGAGGTGTTCGCAATGGTGCCTGACGAAAGGCAATGCATCACCCAGTTAACTTTACTGGTACCTAAGGCTGGAGGTGGATTAGATGATCTTATGTGGACTGCTGTTTAGACGAGAGAATTTTATATTATGAGAATAAATTATATTTGTGGTACATTTCAGTGTTTTTCTGTATTCATTGCATACAAAATGAGTGCTAACATATAATAGCATATGCCTGCAAACTGAAGTTATATAACTTTTATAAGTTGTAATTTCATTAACCTACCATTCTAATTGGTACGAAACCCTCTGTGGGAGAACATGACTCGCACTTGACCGGTTTTTTTTTGGATTATATTTTTTACTTACATTTTTAAAAAAGCAAATATATAATTATTATAGGAATTAAAACACTAAGTTAAGTTGCCTATAAAGCTGTTATCAGATCTTGACTTTGTGAGAATCATCATAGAAGTGCGCTCTTTCAAAAGAAAATATGGTATTTTTTCACCATTGATCCCTCAATTGAAATCGAAATCGTCCATAACATTATATATACATAAAAAATAAACGCATTGCACATAGAACCTCCGAATTATATATTACTATTAATAATAATTTAAAGACAAATACAACTAAGGTACTTTAAACATTTCTTGCAAATAAAACAATAGTTATACGAAAATATTTTCATACAAAAATAGACTTTTAATTAGCTTATTGTGTAATTATCTTAATAGCAACATATTATTCGTAGGTGATAATATTATTCCTTCTTTTAGTAGAATAATTGGATGGATTGATAAATGGAATGACTGATCAAAATGAAAATAGCTTACGTTGCCTGGAAATACTGCTGAGACATCCTCAAATGGAACATAGAAAGCTATTGATCGTATTGTATTTAAAATATTTTGAGTGGACATGATCGTTTATATTTCTAGTTTGTAATTGGTTTATATTAATTTTACATATATTAATAATGCGTTTAAATAATACGAACATAATCGATGTGTACACTGCTTTACGAGAAAGGACAGTAAAAGATGAGAGAAGAAAATTTGCATCTTAATTTGTTTTTTGGTGGATATATAAGCAAAAAATGTTTAAATTGTATCTAATTTTGTTATCAAAACTTATAGTAGTATTGTGTGTGCTGTGTGCGGGATACAGCGTGAAGCTGATAATAAAAAAATAAAAAAAAAGTTTATTTTTGTTTATCATATATTTTTTTGTACAAAAGCTGAAATGTTATAATTGAATATGACGCCATATCAATGTTCATCGATGTGCAGCTATTAACTAAATCAACCAAAACTGAATTTCACGGATAAACACACTTTTCAGTCCGATATTGAATTGATAATTAATTTTATGCGCATTTTTATATTTTAATTTCAATCATACATTCATATTCCATATATTACATTAGGCAAGCTTGTTGATTAAATTAAATGAATAACGTTGCCGTTTGCACCTAATGTGTAAAAGAACGCTTTGATTGTAAATTCATTTTCCATTCGGTGAGATGTTAAATTTTTTTAAATTTCTTCGAACTGCTTAAACATAATGCGTCTCTGGGGGACTGTTACTACATACTACTAAAATAAGAAAAGATATTGATTATAGTAATATTTTTTGTGTAAAATAATACAATATATAACCGGTATAACTGAAGAATACCAGTCTGCCAAGTTAATCTGAAATTCCACCAGACAAAAATTCCAGACAAGGGCCTTCCCCAAGATTCCCAAGACGATCGGTCCTACCTTGCGTGCATTAGCTCTGCCTACCCTGCTGTGAGCGGGATACAGCGTGAAGATGATTTATTCGATTAATTTTAATAATTTAATTATAACTTTTAATCTTATTCTATAAATTACAACATAATAATCATATTTTTTTTTATAATTATGATCATCTCCACAGTTTTTCTAGTGCACAGCGCAATATGCGTACGACCTCACGAATGTGGCGTCATTACTCAAAGTCCGGCCGTGCAACTCAGTTGCTTTTTATTTGGATTAAAGAAAATATTTATTAGTAATTTGGTCAATCTCAGTTATTTCTGACTTAATATAATCGATGCATATTTTTTAGCATCATGTAGCATGCATGTAGTGTCTGGAAATTTCGTTATCCGTTCAAAATTTGAGAGTGACGGAAAGCCAGGCAGAGAAAAAAATAAAATAATTAAACTCCGACTGGCGATATCGATAAAACAGATTATTTGAATTTGAATTTATGTTTTATCACTAGGAATTGCCTATCGGCAGCTATAGAACTCTACCCTCTCCGCGCTATAACGGCAGAGAAACGAAAACCAAATGTAAATAAGTACCTGTACCTGTAAAGTGAAAAATTATTAAAGGAACCTAAACAATTTTGAGCACCTACCTTTTCAACGATACCCCAATTGACGTAGTTTCTCGATATTTTTTTGTTTTTTTTTTAAATATAAAAACTGGTTTTCCTTTTTATTATAGTCGTGTTTTTATATTATATATACTTGTAAGGCCGAAAGGATTGACGCAAGAATAATTATAATCGGTCAACAGCATTATATCGTCGGGCATCGGTAGAACGTCACTAATATAAATACATAACAAGACTTATAAATACATTAACCTCCCTTACGTCACGTTAGTAAAAAATCAAAGATTTAAATAGAAATTATTGTAGAAGTGATCTGTCGGGTATCCTGCAATTTTCAATTTTAGGGTTCCGTAGATCTGAAGAAATAAACGGAATCCTTATTAGCTGCTGTCATCTACAGGTGTGAGTACTAAGTCAGTACTTAACAGTACTTGACAGAACTTACATTTCAAAGTGAAAAAATATTGGTATTCCATAGAAGAAAAAAACATTACAAACTTATAATAGTTGTAGTTAATTTCATACAAAATAAGCTTCCACAAACTTAAGTTTGTGAATTTTTATAAGCTGGTATTCCCGTTGACCTACAATCCTGAAATTAGTACGAAAACCTCTGTGAGCGAGACCAACTCGCACTTGACCGGTATGTAAAATAAAAAAAACGATTGACTGACAAAAAAACAAAAAAAAAACAAAAAAACTCTATTTTTTAACAGAAAAAACCCGAAATAAACGAGAACGGGTCGCTAATACGGCAATATAAATCGCATGCATTACGCGAAGTCATATCCACTTGACCGGGTTGAGGTATAATTCACCGTCTACCTGTCAGCCCTATCCCGTGCGAGCAGTAAATTCTTATAATTGAGCCCCACAAATTATATTTGGGTAGTTTGGTTGCTTTTCCCACTGGTTGAAGGTATTTATGATATTTGTTTAAATTGACATTAGATTATGATTACAGAGGTTGTGCCTTTGGGGCACAAAGTGTGACTGTAAACGCGACTGGTTGCGGGTTCGAATTTATATATCTGTTTTACTCTGGTGTCGAGGCTGCGGCGTTGAGTTCCGCCATTCAACACGCGATGTAAGTCGGCGGAAAGTGGGAAATAGAGTGTCTCAACAATCTCTCTGTCTACCTTGCTGTGTGCGGGATACAGAGTGAAGCTGATTTGATTTAAAATTATTTTAGGGTAGTTTGGTTGCCTATATCCCATTGGTTGAAAGATTTTTATAATATTTGTTTAAATTGGCATTAAAACCTAAAAAAAATTGTTTATACAAAATTTTCCACTAGCTATTTAAAAGAATATTAGTGTATGAAAACTTAGAAAAAATAAATGTGTACGTATGAGAAAAATATAGAGTTCCTTTGGGACATAAGATAAAAGTTTCCTTAATAAATTTCCTTTATATTAGAAAAATATTATACCGTTTTTGCGCGTGGTTCTTGAGAAAAATGTGATAGTATTTTTAAATCTAAATAATATTTAGGGCTTATATTTTACTTAAAATACATGTTATTAAAATGCGTTACTATATATCAAACATTAAAGAACCTAGTGTTAAGACTCTCCGTTTCTTCATTTTCCCGATATTAGGTATATATTATGTGTATGTCGATATATTTGATAATTAGAATTATAGTGACTTATGGTGTTTAAAATCGCACAATTCCCTTCTGAGCTACGAAAACCATTATTTTTAAAAATATTTTTTTTAAGGCTGTGGAAAACTATGAAATCCAAAAACGTAAACAACACATTCCGTTTCCCAAGCATCGCATGTTGAGTGGCGAAACTCAACGCCGCGTTTACCTAACCATTTATAATATAACCATTTATTACACAAGAAATTCCAGTAAACAAGACCAGCTACCCACATAATATTAGTTGAATTACAAACGACATATCTATTACAGTTACATGTTCAATTTAATGTTATGCAAATTAGCATAACTCGACCTATTGAAATCAATCTAAGTTTAATTTAACAATATACAACACATAACATTCTTGTTTCTAATTAATAATTGTTCAAATATGTTACATATATACTATATGTAATTTGTATATCTACGAATATTCTTCGCCATATGGTATATATGTCCTCTTGTTCTTCTCGCGTAGCAGCAGAGCAAAGCTAGTATTCACACTCTGTTCCTCCTGTTTTCACCTAATTCTAGAGAAGCGGAATTTAACGCGGTACTTTCTCTAGCAACGTGGGACACTTTCCGCCCAGTTCTGGAGGCATTGCGTGTTGAGTAGCGGAACTCAACGGCGCTCTTTACCTCGATACCAGAGCGAAGAAATGAAAGATAAATGAAAATAAATATTTAATTTCCTCGAGTGGGGATCGAACCCACAACCGTCGTTACAGTCACATCCTTGTGACTAAAAAAAAGTTTTCTTTCTTAAAACTTAAAAAAAATGCTTAAAATATATCAAAGCTTCCCAATATTAAATAAACCCCCTCTGTAAACAAGAACAGGGCGGGCGGAAAAACAAATTATTGGGATTCCGTTCTTCACGATTTCGTTTCAGCATCTATCAGCTAAAACCAAAGTCAACATTCTTTATAGCTTAATTGATTAGATTTGTAAATCTCGACAAAGCGGTAAAAGGGAGACGGAGAAACGGAGAATGTTTGCAGTAATTGAATTTCATTTGTATTTTTTTTTTATGAAGTGATGATGAAGAATAATGTCACATTATTTCCTGATAGAGTAATCTTCATAGAAAACTTTTCTGAACAGACTTAATTCGTAACTTGAGGAAATTAAATATTGGACTATTTTCATATATTTTCGTATATTTCTTTGAATTTATATTTTCATTTATTTACTCTGGTGCCGAAGCAAAGCGCGGCGTTGAGTTACGTCACTCAAAGCTGAATAAAAAAAATAACATTTAAATCCCCATATCAATTAACAGTAATTTTGTTTAGTAAAAAATAAAAAATAAAAAATATAAAAATTAAATAATGCCAATAAAAACCTAATGGATACATCGATAAATAATTCCAATGACGATAACCGTCGATACTTGAAGAATAAATTTAATATTATAAAGAAAGTTGCTATGAAATAATATATATAACAGTTTGGAAGCATCATAACGCTTGCGGTTCAAGTTCGAAGCTATAAGTTTTCCAATTTATGAAAACTAAGCATTTCCCCCTGCTTCATTGATACTTTAAAAGTAAAACTAACTGGGAAATAAAACTCCAAAGATTTTAAAAAGTTTTCTTTATTTTTTTATTTGTATGATTTTATTGCAGTATTGCTAGAACAAAATACTTCTATCACATGTTCGTTTGTTTATTTCGATTGAACTTCCTTTACATAAATAAGAATATTTTTATAGGCATAGGATTATTTTTATAGGGTAGGTACAGAGAATTCTCTCTGCCTTGTTATGACCAGAGCAAGGAATTTATACTAGAAATACTTCATACCCCGATTGGGAAACAACCCCATATCCGTCTAGTCCCAGATTTCTACTAGTACATTTTTCTTTTCTTATAATAATAGTATCTAGTTACTAAAGATTACACACCGATAAAAAAAACTTGGAACCCTAGAGTATACTTAAAAAAGACATTCTTAAACTTCGCTGCATTGCCTACCAGCGCGATATTGCTCTTTTATTACGAATACCCATATTACTAAATTTAATTTCACGCTGTATCCCGCATATCGGAATCTGGGAACCTAGTGTTAAAACACTCCGCCGAATATTATATTAATAATAGTTATATTACAATTTAAACAGTAACTCAAATCTTTCTTTGTGCACTTGATTGATACAGGAAGTTGAAATCTAAATTTACCTAATTGACTGAAGGGATGCGGAAAAAGGTTTTCTTTGCCGTTTATTTCGCTTTGTGTTCCGCTTCACAGCTTTCATGCTTGGAGATAAATTGGAAGGCTTAAAGAGCTGAATAAAAACACTGTGGGGGTGTTGTTATAATTATGATAGACTTTAACTGAGAAGATCTAAATAAGAATTAGTAGAAGTTTATTTAACAGAATATAAATATTAGTTGAGGCCGTCTTTTCTACGCAGCGTGACGTTGAGTTTCATCACTCAATACAGATACAGCGTAAAGTTAAAAAAAATATTACTTTAATTATGTCTCTAAATGGAGCGAAAACGGAGAATTATGTTTTTTGAACTTTATGAATTTAAAATAATATTTGATAATAATGACTAAAATTAAATTAAATCAGCTTCACACTGAATCTCGCACAAAGCAGGCTATACAGAGGGAGTGTTAGGACACTCCGTTCCCCACTTTTCACCGAATTTTGGAGGCGATGAGTGGCGGAAATCAACGCTGCTCTTTGCCTCGACATCAGAGCGAAGAAATGAAAATATAATGTAAATAAATATTTCACTTCCTCGAGTAGGGATCGAACCCACAACCCTCGCGTTACAGTGACACCCTTGTGCCGCTGCGCCACGACGGCCAATAATGATAATAAAATCTAGTACCCGATACTTACCGTACTTACCAGTACTTCCCGAGTTAAGCTAATACAATATTAGAACAAAAAAATCTGTGTAGTTGTTAGTTTAGAGGAACCCACCACCACCAAACCCAACTAAACCAAAAAAAGAAATATACATTTAATCCTCAAGTAGCACTTAGTGCTAACCGACGATATTCAACTCAGTATATTCGAAGTAAATGGGATAACAGGCGTGAGGGAGCCCCATACAACATGACGTTGACGCAAATACGATAAGCGGGAGGCAAATGGGAACGTCGATAGCGTTCCCTCCTCTGAGCAGGGGAAATCGGGATAGATGACCTACCTTTCCAAAAAGCCTATTAATTACATAAATATATTTTTTATTGAGAGTATTTTTTTTTGAATTGAACTATGTTTGTTTAGTCTCTTATGTTGAATTATTAATTGCTTTTTTTGACTTATCAATTAAATATTGTCCTATTAGAATTTTTATTTTGTGTATAGATTTCTTCTGATATAGAGGGAGGCTTTTTCTATAAGGAAATGTAGGAAATCTTAGGGACATTTATCCTTTGAAGATTCGAGGCGAGTCTCTCTTTAGCGGATGGGTAATTTTCTAAATTATCAGAAAAATAAATACAGAAAAACCAGTGACTCTCTTCTAAATGTGTTCTTAATATTCTAATCTATCATTATGATTAAAATAAAAGTCGTAAAGCGGTCGTACAAATGAAAAAAATATTGCCTAGCGTAACAGATTATGTTTTGCTTCTTCTTCTTTTTAAAGTGAACCTAGTGGAGGTTGTGTTAAAGCATAAAAGACTATGTTTTTAAAAGAGTAGGGGACTCAGAATATATAACTAAACATATTCGTAATTTTTATTGTTGTAAATAGAATTTTTAGCAAGTGGGGCGCCTATCTCGTTGGTACATCTATCCTGGTTTCACTCTATGAATAGCTACTGGTAAGTATATGGCTTAGGTATTTAATACAGGTATAATGATGTGAGAAACATAATGATAATGATTGTCTTTTAGAGGCCCTCGTGGCCCAGTGGCACAAGGGTGTGACTGTAACGCGACGGTTGTAGGTTCGATCCTCACTTGAGAAAGTCAAATATTTATTTATATTTACAATTCTTCACTCTGCTTTTGAGACATAGAGCGGCGTTGAGTACTGTACTCAACACGCAATACCTCCAAAATTCGACGGAATATCTTAACCCTAGGTTCCTTCTGCCTACTCTGCTGTACAGCATGAAGCTGATTTAATTATGTTTTTTTTTTAATTAGTATAAATATCATTTCCCGGATGGAGATCGAACTCACTACCATCACGTATACATTTGAATACAAAAAACGCAAGTGTTCCCTAAAACATGTAAGCACTGAATAAAATAGAAATAAACAACACGACTTTCCTGTAGCCTGATTTTCATTGAACCTCAGTATAAATCACCATTCGACAAACGCCACCCTGATGAAGTACCGTCGTAAAATATTACTTGGTTACGTATCTATGTTTTTACGGGAAGTGGAACTTGAGCTTAATTTTTTGAGTTATTTCTTTAAAAAAATATATTTTTTTTTGTACCCAAAAAATAACATAAAAGCAAATTAATTATATTTGTATTAAAAATTTTGGTTAAAATTATGGTAAATATATTTTAAGCATGGCCGTCGTGGCGCAGGAGCACAGGGGGTGACTGTAAGCGACGGTTGTGAGTTCCATTCCCACCGGAGGAATGATATATATTTTAATGAATTAATTTCTTCACTCTGTCAAAGATAGCGCGGCGTTAAGATCCGCCACTCAACACGCAATGCCTTCAATGTAAATACTAGAAATTGAACACAGTTTACTCTAAAGTCGTTTATTTTTAGGTAAGCATTTATTAGGTACCTACTGTGTCGGTCAACTTTACTAGTTTGGTCTAATTGTTGACTTCACTTAGCAGTTAACTTAAGAAATGGAAATAATATTATTTGCTTTGACATTTAATAGAAATTAGACAGAAAGTAGAGAACACAGTGTCTTAAACATATAGGAAAAGCTTCATGCTGTTTTTTTAGGCTTCCGTAACCCAAAAGGAATAAATGCAACCCTTTCTCTGTCCGTCTATAAAAATAGTATCACGCTCAAATAATTTGCCGCATTTTGTAGTTCGCGCATAGTTATGCAATTTGGTAAGAAATGAGAACTTTCAATATAAATACCGAAAAGTAAATATTTAATGGTACGTAAAAAAATCATTACAAACTTAAAATTGTAGTTGATTTCATACAAAATGAATGCAAACGCCCGCAAATTGCACTTGGCTCGCTTGCACTTGGTTTTTCTTATATAAATTGAATTCTGGACAGAATTTATGATTGCTGGTTCAGCGTCCATTTGCAGCACTTTGTAATTTCGAAGCAACCTATTCCAAGGTTCCAGTACAGTCCACGAGCTATAGATTGCGGTTAACTTACAGTTCTGTTTCAAATTCTCAGACTGTAATAAATTATTTGCTCGGCAACTTGGAGTCACGTTCTTCCGTCCGATCTTACAGAACAATTGTGGTGAACTAAATCTATTTGTTCCTTTAAAATATTATTTTTTAATTAATTTCCATATAAATATTATTTACGTACCTATAGATTTTGAGAAGAACTATTCGAAAGTATCCTGCACTGCTATGTAGCAGAATAGATAGAGAGAACCTAGGAAACCTCCGTTCTCATTAAAATATTTCTATTCCCCACTTTCCCCTAAATTCTCGAGATATAGAGTGTTGAGTGGCGGTACTTGACGCCGCGCTTTGCCTCGTTACCAGAACCTGGAAATGAAAATATTAAATATTTCATTTCCCGAGTGCGCATCGAACCCACAATCTATTGCCTCCAAAAAAAGGCCTCCAAATTTTCATTTAAATTACAAATGGAAATTAAATGAACGTCTGTATCATGTTCCTTAGAGGGGTTGAGAACCGTTTCCAGTTCCAAACGACACCAGTTATAAATCAAGTGGTCGACAGTCAGGCTTCTCGCCTTTACCTCAAGTCAAGCACCGATATAATGTTATTGGGGGTTCAGTTTATTTATTACTTAACTGTGATATATGATGTTACTTTTAATCTTTACTTATTTTTTGTGAAAAATGAGTTTTTTACTTTCCACATAAGCGCGAGAGAAGAACCGAAGACCCTAAAGCCGTTGTGGGTCCTATTCTCACTCGAGATAATGAAATATTTAATATTTTCATTTCTTCGCTCTAGTAACAAGGCAAAGTGCGGCGATGTCTCCAGAATTGGAAAAAAGTGGGGGAAAGGTCTTAACACTCTGCATAGACTGATATGTGCAGGATACGGCGTGAAGCTAAATTTAAGGAAAGTGAATTCAGCGGAAAATGGGTAACGGGAACGGTGTGTTTCAACACTAGTCTCCCAGGTTCCCTCTGTCCATCCTGCTATGAGCTTATACCTAAACTCTAAACCACCCAACATAAATAGAAATTATCAGTATTAATGTATTATCATTATTTCATTTCAGCAGAGATTTATCAGCCTCGAACTACATCACGAAGCGCGACCATTAGAGCTACATTTGATTTATGTACCAAATTCATCAATGAAGTGTAAATTAACAAAGCTTATAGTACATTGGCTTTAAATAGTTTTTATTTGTATTATTAATTTTGGGAGGGGGGGGGGGGTTTGGGGGGCTGGGTGGTCCGTGTCCAAAAACTATAAAAAGTAAAACAAAAAACTAGAAAATTGCTGATAATCTTCAATCAGCTGAACACTTTTTTTTTTGGAGCATAATTACCTTTCAAACAAAACAAACTAAATCAAAATAAGTTCATCCGTTTGGGAGTTACGATGTCACAGATACATATACAGAAACACAACCCCCTCCCCCCATTTAAACAATATAATATTTCATATCTACACTAGTAAGTTTAATCTTTGCAAACATAAATCAGGCACCCGATCGACTTTAGCGCTTTCTGTTGTGGAAATCGCTTGTAGATAATGTTTATGGCCATTGTCATTTGAGAATATTGTTTGTTATTGTTACTCATAGATTTTGGAAATAAATGTACTATGCTTTTTTTTATATTAATATGAAAATTTAGATTTATTTATTCGTATTGTTCGCATTTTTCTAGTAATTTTATTATTATTAACAAAGGAAATTAGTTCATTATATATTAAAGAGAAACCTCACTCGAGGAGATGAAATATTTATTTAAATCTATATTTCCATTCTCCATCTCCATCTTCGCTCTGGTGCTGAGGCAAAGCGCGGCGTTCAATTCCGCCACCCAGCACGCAGTGCCTCCAATATTTGACGGAAAGTGGTGAACGGAGGGTCTTAATACTAGCTTCCAAGCTAGCAACAAACAAAAGTAACAATTTCTATACAAATATAATTACATTTTAAAACGTAGAAAATTGCAGTTCCAGGAGATGCTCTTATATATAATAATGTAATGCACTTTTATTTTAACGTCATTCGAATACTTAGTTCTGAAAGCTCGGATAAAAGTCGTAAAGCTTTAAAGGATATTTTTAATGATATTAGTTCTGAGTAAAACTTATGTTAGAAGTATGATAAAAATTTTAAAATATATTGCAATTCCTTTTCTTAGAGGCCGTCATGCAGCGGCACAAGGGTGTGACTGTAAAGCGACGGTTGTGGGTTCGATCCCCACTCGAGGAAGTGAAATATTTATTTACGTTTATATTTCCATTTATTCGCCCTGGTATCGAGGCTGAGCGCGGCGTTGGGTTCAACACGTTATGCCAGAATATTCGGCAGAAAGTGGGAAACGGAATGTCTTAACACCAAGTTCCCTCTGCCTATCCTGTTGTGTGCGTGATACAGCGTGAAGCTGATTTAAATTTATTTCTTAATTTAAGCTACCTCCCCATTCGCTTCTCGATAGTTACTCACCCCTAAATTCTCGAGTGAATCTTGAACTTAGTAATGATTTGCCTGGCAGGTGTTCTCAAGTTTATTGAAGAATAAAATATATGAAATAATTTTGTAATGCTGGTCAAATCAGCTTCACGCTGTATCCCGCACACAGAGATAGGTAGAGGGAACTTAGTGTTAAGACACTCCATTCCCCATACTAGAAAATATATAATATACTGTTCAAATTCATGTTTGTTTATCTGTTATTTATTTAAATATAATATAACAAAAAACATAATTATATTATATAAGAAAAAAGAAACATATAATTAATTGGTACTTAGTTACTAGCTATATAAAAATAATATTTTCTTATTATTTACGCAAATATTATTGTGTTTATTATTTTCTTTGATTTATATCTAATTGTTTCCTTTCAGCTAATTATTATATATCAGCTATTATATTAATACACTGTCACTAATTGGACAAATATATATTAATTTATATTATTTATTTACCCATAAGATATGGTGCCTATGGTGCTGACTGGCGACGGTTCTGGGTTCGATTATTACTCGGAGAAGTGGATTATTCTCATTGTATCGCTCCGGTAACAAGACAACTCTACTCAATACGAAATGTCTAGAGAAGTGAGCAAGAAGCAGGGAACGGAGAGTCTAATCTTTATGTTCCATCGCCCTATCTTGCTACATGCAGGATAAGTGACGCTTTTGCTTTTATTTAGCAAGAACAAGACTTTTTTATCAGTTTTTTCCCGTACAGCATATATAGGTAGGCAGAGAGAATCTAGTGTCATGAACCTCCGATCTCAGTTTTACGCATGAATTCGATACATGAACTACGGAACTCTACGTAGTATCTACCTACCTACCCTAATTAGGCATTGCGTGTAGAGTGGCGGAACTTAACGCTGCAATGGAAAATGGCCTCAAGAAATCATTTTTTTTTAGCTTCACGTTGTATCCTGCATGTAGCAGGGTAGGCAAAGGGATCCTTACTTTCAACGAAATGTTGATGGCATTGCATATTAGAGTAGCGACATCAAAGCGAAGAAAAGAAAATATGAAATATTTCTTTTCCTCAAGTAAGAATGGAATCCACAACCTATCGCGCTAACAGTCACACGCCCGTGCCTCTCCGCCTCGACTCTCCCTCCCTTGACCTCTTTAATTGTAAGAGGCCCTGCAGCCCGCTACTTGACACCCCAAGTTCAGACGTACCTGTAATCCTATCCGGATCGTCTAAGCTGATACGTCGAATAAATGTTTATGTTTATGCCAGGAGAATAATTTAGCAATTTGATTTTACTATGCCTTGTGAGGTTCGATATTGTTTTAGTATATTGGTAAGCCCTTTTGTTTTCGCGCTCATATGGACGAGTCTACTTTATATTTAAATATATATCTTCTTGCAGGTTTCTTATAAGTCTTTTTATTTTCTACCCTTCAGAATGTGTATATTTTTAGGGTTATTTTTTTTTCGCATTGTTTTCTTAAGGTGTATAGATTTTTGTAAATGATGAATTATATGTTAAGAATTAAGAACTCCTTGATACGGTTAATACTTATGTTTGTAGGTTCGATTTCCAGTCGAGGAATTAATATTTTCATTTTCTCGCTCTGGTAACGGCGCGAGATATTTGTATTAACATTAGGTTCCTAGGTTCCTAGGCTATGTGAGGCGTAAAGCTAAAAAAATAAATATTAACAACAATTACTTCCGATTGTGACAAAGTTATTAACTGTTTTTAAAAAAATATATATTATTATTAATAATTATTTATTTTATTAAATTAAAAAATAAATTTAAAAATATTATTATTAATAATTAATTATTACATTAATAATATTAAAATTCCCAAGAAAGATTCAGCAATTAACATACCTAATTCATAAATAACGAAACCTAAGCTAACATAATTTATATTAGGATATTATTTGCAGACAAATATTATATCAAATTTGTTGTGTTGACCGTACAACAACAAAGGATATATTTCCAAGTAAATAAACCACATCAATCCTGGAGGATATCTTCAAATATTTACACAGCGCCGTCCATTAAGTAGTTCTGGACCTTTTAAAGTCAGTCATTATGTCCTGGACCTAAATGAAGGTGGATAAATAACCCCCCCTTAATTTGTACCTGTGAGCTTTTAACACTGATAAGGTTTTAACTGGAAGAGATTTATATGAATTTATAGAGAATAATAAATTGAAATTTAATTAATTTACATCATAGATAGACTTGGTAGACGTCGTAGTAAACGCGGCGATTGTGAGTTCGATTCTCAATAGGGGGAATGTTTTTTATTTTCCTGCCCTAGTAACTAGGTCATTTGACTCATTGTGTCCGACCTGTTTTATTTGAATAAAATATATCTATCTATATCTTATACGTTGGTGGGCAGAGACAACTTAGTGTTAAGACACTCTATTCCCCACCCCATACTAATAGCTTGGCGGAACCAAACGCCGTAAATTAAATGTATTCAATCCCTTCCATGTAATATATTTCAATGTGCGAAGAACCTCGTAGGGCTCAGTAATTGGGAGGGTCGCGAGCTCGTACAGGTGCTTATGATTTCCTACGACGATATTATCGGTTATTTGCAGCACAATTGCCTCTCTGCGGTTTCTTTATTGATTTTTTTTACTCTTTAACACTTTCGATATTCTTTGACATAAATTAATATATAGTTATATGTTAAAAAGACTTTTTTTTCATCTTCACGCTGAAATCCCGCATATGTGTGTGGGTACACAGAGTCAAGGCACTCCGTTCTAGGCTTTCTGTCGATTTTTTATAAAAAGATTGATATTAATTTGAGTTTTATTCAGGGAGTGTTTATTTTTATAAACCAATTTTTAGTTTTACACAAAATTCAGGGGAGAGGAGTTCCTAGGTTAGTTGAATTCTGCTATACGGTGCTTATTGGGTAAGAAAATCCAACGTAGTCCGGGCGCTGATTTCAATTTTAATATTCTTCTTTATTTATTTTTTTTAATTCTTTCAATATAATACAGGGTGAGTCATATTGAACTTTCCGATTTCAATAAGGTGTGTATTAAAAACAAAGCGACATGCAGTAAAAATTATTTTATTGTTTGAAAGCACATAACATGCAGTTTTAATTTAGTTGGTTTTAAAAATGATATCCTGTAAATGTCTACCTCCATTGACCACACACTGCTGAAGCCTTTCCCGGAAGTTGTCCATTACTCGTCGAGTCATATTCAGCGGAATAGCATTGATTTCTTCCGTGATTGCAGCCTTCAGTTCATCGATGGTTCGGGGACGATGCGTGTACACCTTTTCCTTCAGGTAACCCCAGAGAAAGAAATCAGTATCGAAAATTCTGTTTGTTGACAGTTCCGGCGAGGTGAAAATGTGCCTCATCACTGAAGATCAAAACAGCAGTGCGGGGGATCTGCTGAATGTCGCGGCATAAATTTGTTCGTGTGTCTAAGTCTCTAACTGTTAATTCTTGCACTACCTGAATCTTGTATGGGTGAAATTTAAGGTCTCTATGCAGTATTCTGCGGACACTACTGAAAGATAATCCTAGTGAAGCGGCATGTTTCCGAACAGAACGCCGAGGGGATTGTTGAATTGAAGCCCGCACTCTATCCACGTTTTCCGCTGACGTTGACGTCCTAATTCGGCCTTGTGGTCTTGTTTTTAATGCTGATGATGTTGCTCTAAAATTTGATACCCAATTTCTGATTGTTGGTCCAGTGGGAATGGGATCACGTCGACCAATAGCAAAATGTAAACGGAACGCACGCTGTGTTGTGATCACGGAGCCGCCATTTTTAATAAACTCTTCAACTACGAACGCACGATGTTGTCCCGACCAAGCCATTGCTCACACTAAAACTGCATGTCATGGCGCGTCTAATGACACCATCCCCACCCTTCTACTCCTTCCCTTCTTCGTGCAACGTCCTTCCAAAACCGGAAAGTTCAATATGACTCACCCTGTATTTATATAAAGTAAATTAGGGTGCATAACTTACAGTATTATATATTTTTTCAGCTTCACGCTGTATCCTGCACACAGCGGGTTAGACACAGAGAAGACACCCCGTTCCACATTTTTCGCCAAATTCTGTAGCCAATGCGTTGAGTGGCGGATCTCAACGCCACGCTTTGCCTCGACACCAGAGCGAAAGAATTAAAATATGAAATTTTTCATTTCCTCCAATGCGAATCGAACCCACAACCAGTCGTATTTGCAGTCACACACAAGCCCCTGCGCTTAACAGGCCTCTAAAATATTTTTCTTATTCATAATATTTATATTTATCTGCTAAAATACCCATAAATAATCAAAACAGTAATCAATTGCACGGAAAATAACTTGATCTTAATGAAACCATAAGCATCCTCGATGTGCCAGCGACCCCCCCAATTATACAGAATTTATGATCGAGAAGTCAACCATTTATATTCCAGCAAACGCCCCTACCCCCCACCGACCTGGTGATAGTTAAACCTATACATTTTGCGCTCTAAGACGATACAACATGTATTTTAGACCTTGGTAAATTAAATGTTGGCTTGTATTTAAAGTTTTCAACTGTTTTAGAGCATATATATATATTTGTTATACAACTTAATTTTTTTTTTAGCTTCACGCTGTATCCCGTAGGCAGATCGAACCTAGTGTTAAGACACTTCATTCTCCACTTTCAGCCGAACACGAGGTGTTGCGTGTTGAGCGGCAGAACTCAACGCCGCGCTTTACCTTGACACCAGAGCGAAGAAATAGAAATATAAATTTAATAAATATTTTATCTCCTCGAGTGGGGATTGAACCTACAGTCCACCTACCAGTCAATTTTACAGTCACCTTTTGTGCTCCTGCGCCACGACTACCCTCTGCTAGCTTTACTTTAAAGTCTTTTAAATATCCAATAATATTTTTTCACTTTGTTTCATGCAACAAAATCAATACATAAATGCTAATGTTTTTTGATTGTGTTGACTTAAAAGTTCGATTTTTCTTGTATCCTGCATATAACAGAGTAGGCAGAGGAAACCTAGTGTTAAGACACTCCCTTCCTCACTCTCCGCAATGTTTAATATACGTTCCACACCAAATAATATATAAAATTATTTCACGCCAACTCTACTTACTCCACACCAAAATGATTAAAATTAAAAAAAATCCTTGCTACATTTTATTATAGCTTAAAAATGATTTCGTAGCTCAGCAAACGGGAATGCCATTACAAAAGTCTCCCCCTAGCAAAAAAAGACATTAATTTTCAGACATCGAAGTGAAATATAAAAAAATGAATATAGCTATTTAAGTTAAAAAATTCCAGCATTTAAAATCAACTACCCCTTTTCAGTTTTTACAGTCTCATTACGTAAAACTGAAAGGCATTCCTGCTTCTTTACGACCCTTTGTGAACGAATATTTTATCGATAAATATCTCTGAGGACGTTTTCTTTCTGTTTATCGTTAGATTTTGCTGATTCTTTTAACGGTTTCTTTTTCTGTATAAATGTTTTTTGGTAAATTTCTGAGAAGAGATTGAGTTTTTGCTGTATTTTCTTTGTTTGTACATTTTGTTCATAAGAATTTTGTTTTAGAAGAATGGAGAGACAAATTAAAGTTGTAGTTGTAGGGCAGGTAGACCAAGACATAGATCTAGTGTCAAGATACTCTATTTTCTATTTTCCATGCACGCAAAAATATATTTTCTACTTAACATATCGATTATCAAAAAGTAAAAGACGATGTAACTATAAGCACGACAGTTGTGGGTTCGATTTCCACTTGTATCAAGAAATGAAATGTTAAATATTCTCATTTTCTCGCTCTGGTAACGAGACAAAGCACCGCTTTGACTTTCGACGAAATTTAGCTGGAACTGGAACTAGGTTGCCAAGGTTCCACTGCCTACCCTGCTATATGCGGGAAGCTAAAAAAAATAAACAAATATTAATTATTATTAACAGCATTAAATGTTTTAAATGGAAACCAAATCAACAATCTATTATACACTAATAGGCTTAAATAATACACAGAGAATGCACGTTTAGTGCAAATAATAGATGGTTGAAGTGCCAATTAATGAAACGCTGGGAATCGTTTGAAACATTCAATTATAGTTGCACGTAAGCTGTTTAATATCATATATGTATTGAAAATTAATTACCTTAATCTAAACTAGAGGAAGAGGGGCACAGTGGCAAAAGGTGTGACTGTAGACGAGGCGGTAGTTGGTTCGATTCCCGCTCGCGAAATATATTTATTTCTTGCACTCATTGTATCGAGCGGCGGAACGTGAGGAACAGAGTGTCCTAACGCAAGTCTCCCTTTACCTATGCCGCTATTTGCGGAATACAGCGTGAAGCTGAAAAAAAAACTAAATCTATATAAATAGCATCTAAACTTTGTCGTTAGTATTCCATTTGTTATCTTCCTGAGCTTATTAAGTTATTTAAATATAAAAATTATATTATATTACGTTATACTTTCCTCTTAGAGTTCCATATCTCAAAAGGTACAAAACGGAACCCTTGTAGACTTAACAAATATTCAAGTCTAGGTCCCTTGAAGCACAGAAACCTTATGCTTCTATGTGAAAAAATATTATTTTTTTCATAATAAATATTTAAATTTAAATGTACACTATCATCCTATCTTATTAACATTCAATCAATTAATTTACTTAGTACCTTCAATAGAGCTTTTATAAAATAGCAACTTGCACAATTTTTTATTAAAGTATTACTAGTATAAATGAAGTAAAAGGAATAACTGAAAGAATTTCTATTTAATTAGATTGAATTGGCTCGTCCATTTTTAACTAGTAAAAGGCTTTCACGGATGCGCCATTTTGAAATAAGTTTAGCTCTTTATGTGTCTTTAGTTGCATAGAGACGAAGGTATGTCCAAAAAAGGTAGTAAAAAGTTAAAATTTAGAGAGCTAAAAGCTAGTGTAAAATTTCTGCAAGTTTTAAAGTTTAATTTCTAGATTTTTTTATTTGGAATAACCTATAACTTGTTATTTTACAATCATATCCAGGTGTTTTTTTAAATTTCCAAAATATATTTTTTTAATAAACATAATGCTCTATACTTTAAGAACACTGTAAAAGTACTGAAAAAATTTAGAGAATGTCAATACATATAAACAAAAAGAAAAACAAAAATGCGCGTATGTGCGTGTAGTTACGTACTATTCTCTATATTGTTCCTTAATAGTATTGTATCACGGAATAGCTCGCTTACCCTACAATGGGCTTAGTTGATTGAATCAAGTTAAATAATAAATCAACACATTTGTACGTATATATGTACGCACTATAAATGAATGAACATTTATATCTTTATCTTCACGCTTCACGCTGAATCCCGCACACAGTAGGGTAGACTGAGGGTAAACGACGTAGTGTTAAGACACTCCGTTAGCCAAATTTCGGTCTATTCTGGAGGCAGGCGTGTTGAGTGATGGATTTCATCGTCGCGTTTTATCTTGACACCAGACCGAAGACCATTTAAAATATTTCATTTTCTCGAGTGGGATTGGAACCCATAACCTCTCGCGTTTATAGACACACTTGCCTTTACTATTTGCAATTAAGTAATAATTATAACCTTTGAAAGAGGCAATCTGAAACACTAAACTCCATACCCATTTCTTTTGATTTATCTTCCAAGATATTTCAAAAGTACAGTTCTGAAAATTCTCTATATTTTTACTTTAAACATAATATTGAAACTTTAAACTGAATGTTTTAATGTAATAAATAAAAGAAAACAATGTTTCTACGAGAAACGAGAACTAATAAAACAAAATACTGCTACAGTATGGATATACAATAGAAGATAAAATGAGATACTGAAGCCGGATGTTAACAATCTCTTCGAGGAAAGATGCTGGTAGTAACGTATGAAAATAATTTATTGCTCATACTGTATTCTTATAATATAATCTAATTTTTTTATATATAACTTGCTTACTATATATAGGTTATTAGAACTCTTTTTCAGACAGAACCTGGAAACCAAATGTTAAGACATTCCTTTCCAATAAAGACATTTCCAATCCCTACTATCCACCGATTTCTGGAGGCTCATTCTCATTGTGTGGCAGAACAGAATTTAGAAAAGAATTTCCTTTTTTAACTGGGAATCGAACCCACGAACCTCGATATATGCAAAAATAAGTACTAAAAAACGCGTATTATTAAAAATAACGTGAAAATCTTCTTCAAAAACAATTTTCCTTAACACATCGACTGTGAAGCTCGTTCAAAGTTGTTTTAAGATAAAATAATATTTAATGGAAGCACCCATTACCCGCGACCGCGAACTTGGTGGTGATGAAATATCTACTTACGAATATATTGTAAAACGTTACTAAATTATAAAGCGGTAGAGTGCTAAGTGATTGTCTTTGTGAAGCTTAGTGACTTAAAAATAGGCTAAGTGTCTCTTATATTCTAGTAAATAAGGAAAGATGCTAGTGTTGGGTCACTCTGTTATTATAGTACTCAACAACAGAAACCAATAAGAGATAGGAAAATAAATTTTTTTTAAATATTATTTCACACTTAGAAAAGAAAAAATGTTATTTGGAAAATGTATAGAAATTTGAACGTCGAGGAAATTGAACCCGCGCGTTAGTGGTCAGAACGCTTAGACGGTTTCCAATAGGTACACTGGTACATGGGTTCAAATCCAGCTACATTTTCATAAATATATGAATATTCTTTGCCACATAAGTATAATGACAAAACTTCAATAAATAAAATGAAATAAGCGGCAAATCAATAAATACTCGTATATTTTTTAAGTTAAACGTAGATATTTAAAATAAATTATGAAATTTGTATGCTTTAAAGGACTACATTTAGTTAATTTGGGTATATTTTATGGACTTTTACACAAAACACAAATATCCACTTCATAAAGTTTATGTGCTATTTGCGACTGAGTTATCTCGTAGTTGGCAATAAAACTTTTACTACGTATTCTACTAAAGTAATAACACAATTTTTCAGCTTCACGCTGTATCCCGCAGATAGCAGGGTAGGCAGCGAGAATCTATAACTTATAGTGTTAGAACACTCCGTTCCCCACTTTCCTCCGGATTATGAGGATGAGGCATTGCGTGTTGAGTGGCGAAACTCAACGCCACAAAAACAAGGAAATTAGTAAATATTTCATTTCCTCGAGTAGGAATCGAACCTATAACTTACCGCGTTTACGCGTATACACATTTGTGCAGCAGGACTGGTATGATGATTGAGGATATTTTTAAATTTATTTTTATCATTCTCTTTTCTCTCCGTTCTGCGCTTTCTGTCACTTTTTTTTTGGTCACAATCTAACGTAAGAATTTACTTTAATTTAAAAATGTATACTATACTGCGAAGGCATTAGGATAATTGAAAAGAAAAATATTTTATTTCATAAAAATGTTTATTATCTTTACATTTGGTATAATTGCACAAAACGACTTAGGTCCTTAAATAATATACAGATGTTAAAATCCACACTCAGTACGAACTAACACCTCTATCCAAATTATTTGGATATACTTTAAACTTACAAACATCCCGACAAATCAATTCCTATAAGTAACTTTATGAAAAAAACAATATCTACATATTATTATGTATTTGTTTTTGACATTTTATTATTAGTTTAAAGCCATAAATAAGTTAAATATTTTTGTTTTACTATTTCACAGTCTTAATTATAAAATTGATTATTTAAAAAATTTCATTTGAATTAAAAATTAAATAAACATTTACATTTAGTATAAAATGATGTGTGCTCGTAATTATTTTACCATTTTCCATATATATAATATATTATATTTATAATATTAAAGTAGTATACAATTAGGTTTTATACATTCACTGGAATCGAACTCCAGTACGCTCACTTAGACAAATATATGCCTATTCCATTTTGGCACTAGATTACCTTAACAACATAATTAACAAACACTTCAGTCGTTTCATTAATCAAACATATATGGAAATTATTTTTGTCTAATATTCTTCTACTCTCCGTTCTCCAAACCAAAGTTATTAAAAACTTTCGAATATCAAAGTAAATATAATATCTAAATAATAAAGTCTTAATAAATCCTTTGCTACATCGGAGTTGTTCTTTCTGGTTCCTTTTCCTCTTTCAGGGTGTAAACGGAGCGACGGATTGCACCACCTTCGAATCTCGAACTAGGTAAGTGGTGCAACACTTCAGGTAACGTCTCCACTTCGGAGTGAATTATCGATTCTTCTGTAAAATTACCACTTTCGTCTCGTCAAGATCGTTGTAAAAACTCAGGCGTTAGAATCTTTTGAGTATTTTTCAGCACTTTGTCGTGATGCCTCAGACGGTGAACGATTTCGTCATGGAGGACATTGAAACACATCGCTGTGAGCGCCAAACCTGTCATAATATAAATCGAGCAAAACCAAATAGTCCCAGTTGATGCTCCATTCTTTTGCGTCAATCCTGGTGCTAAATGCCCAAATCCAATCGTACTGAGGCTCATGAAACAAAAATATACACCATCGATTGGACTCCATCCCTCTAATTGATATAAAACGAGGGCCCCAAAGAAAATATAAGTGAATATGGCTGCCAAACACAAAGAAATCGGGGCAAGAATCGAGAAACCACGTAAAGAAACTTTCGAATCCGTATCCGCACAGCTCATTGAGTCACAGTCACGCAAAAAGTTCAGCCCTTGTGTTTTATCTTTTATAGAGTTGTTGCTTAGACTGTTGGCCTGAGACGCAGAAATTATAGTTCCGGAAGGCGATCGCACGTAATACGGCTCTTGTAAATGCAAAGTTTGCGATCTGTAGTCGTCTTGACGCCTTACTTTTTCCTTTCGCTCCTTGACCGCCATTGTCCTTTCGTCGAGACAGCAATATCCGCATTTGGAGCAAAGGCAGCAACATAACGCCCTACTAAATATGCTTCGAGCGAGTCTGGATAACAACGCCCCTACAACTGACAAGTACAATAGAGTTAATGGTATACCTATAACGGCATATCCTATTGTTACTGCTTTACCTAGAGCTGTTTTGGGTGCAACGCTGCCGTAACCTGTTGACAATAAACTCAATTAGCATAATTTAAGACAAGTAAATGTATTTTATGTATTTTAATTGATATTTTTGATTGATTTCAACTCCACTCAACACAAATCAATGTCCCTAAGATTCTGAGCAAAATGGAAAACGAAGTATCTTCGACGTTCCCTCTGCTTACCCTGCTGTGTGCAGGATATAGCGTGAAGCTGATAAAAAATACCTACTATTTCCAACTAGTAGTAAATATTTTTATTAACGAAAATCAAATAATAATACAATACACACCTATCGTCGTAAGAACTGTCAAAGAGTACAGAAATGCTTTAGCAAAATTCCATTCATAGTCATCAGTAACCAGTGCCGGCGCTGACTCCAGGGCTCTAACACCTCCATACTGCTCTGACACATCGGCAGCTACTCTCGCAACTAATTTCTCCTGAAACTTCGCAATTTCCTGTGCTGCAAGTCTCGTCCAATTCTCTTTATACAGTATGTTCAAGGAAACTGTTATTTCCCAAATACTTTCGACTGTCTGAGCTCTTAATTCAGCACTGACTTGTGCTATACTACTGTTCACTTTTGGCAAGGGATTAGTTTTTCTATTCTCATTAGCCTGATACGAAGTCGTTGCCAGCGTCTTTTGATGGACTTTAGCAGCACTACCTTCGATAGCTAGGAATATAAAAGCGCCTACTAAAGTGTATACGAGTAGTATTATGAAAATTCCTAAATTTGTTACACATCCTGCTATCAAACTTTTCTTTTTACTTTTTCTAGTTTGTATGCAAAGGCAGCACGTCGTGATGACATCATCATAGTTATCGGTTTTACCGTTTTTCTTATATTTTCCATTTATACTATTCTTTTTCTTATTCTTGTCCATATTTGTTTTCATAAAACAGAGTGCTGGCACATTTTTACTGTTTTTCTATTTCATTTAAATGTAACAGCAATCTGAAAAGAAAAAAAATGTTAATCAAAAATAAATAACGTATAAAATACATCTTAGTATGACTCAGAATTGAAAAATAAAAAGAAACACACGCAGAAATGAATACAACGATATATATTTAAATGGAATCAGTGAGGTTGGTTTATTATTATACGAGTATTACCTATATATCTCTGAACCTGTCGATATAAAGAATATTATCTAAAATCCAGTGGAGGGATATAAAGTAGCTTTACCAGTAAAAGGCGTGGCTGGAGAGGAAAAAGGGAAAAGAAATGCTAAGAATATACAGTCAATGTGTTCATATAACGTAACGTTCGAGGAAACATCACCAACATAAGCTTCTTCTAGCACTGTGTCGTTTACGTGATTCCGAACAAAGCATTGTACAAATTCGGCTCTATTTTTATAGGAAAATAAATAAATATGTCATTGCTATATTTAAAGAAAAGATTATATTTGAATAATCTTTCATAATTATTTTTTTTTGGAGAAGTTTAAAAAATTAATTTGAATTTTGAGAATTGATTCACAGATGATTTTTAATTAAGGAAATGACTAGCTACTATTGTATTATTAAACACTGCCCTGATACTAAAATACAACCAATTTTAATAAAAATTTAATAATAAAATGAGCCCTAATAAGTAAGTATATTACTAATAAATAATTTTGCTGATGAATTAAGTATATTTAATTTAACCCCAGAAATAACGTTCCTTAAAAAATAATAGTTTAAAATATAAAAACACTATTTTCACCAAGTTGCTACGTGTCTTAGAACATTAGACAAACATTATGGTAAAGCTTAAGTCTATAGTTCATAGCATCCTTTACACTACATTAGGCTAAGCTCTATTGATTACCCAACTTAATATCACAGCAGTGGAAAATTATCACTTATGATAAGTTATAGCACAACTACTTAAACGTATGGATTTAATATTTAATTTCTCAGAGAAATTATTGGGTTGAAACTTACGAAAAAAACTGATACAAACATTTTATAGATTTTCGAAAAGTATATAATTAAAATAATTCATAGATATATAAGATTTCCATAATGTGTGATAAAAAAATATATCTTTTCGGAGAAATCCTAATAAAACTAAACTTTAAAAATTGAAAAAATAGATGAAAAAAGGCTCTGATCAAGTCAGAGGGACTAGCTAAAGCATTAACGCATTAAAAAAAATAATAATTCGTAGGGAATCTCTAAAAATCCCATTCAGGGAAATAAATTGCTTTCATTTCACCAATTGGTACCAAGCCAAAACATGGCGTTGGGTTCCTCGACTCAACATACTATCTAAAAAAAATTACGATGCGTGGAGAACGGAGTGTCGAAACACCAGTCTCCCAACACACGGTATACAATGAGTTACGAAAAACTAAAATAACACCAAGCTGATTGTTCTCGAAAAAGCATGAAACAATCTCAACTAACGCCTTTCAGCCTGTTTTTGTTACACTATAAGTTCGCAACTAATACACACGGTTCTCGTTGAGATTGTGGGTAGTTCTAGTTTGTTAACTGTAACTTGCACATCTAGAGTTGTTTTTACCAACTGTATAAAACAAACGAAGGCTATATAACATATTTACGTTTACTAAGAACTTATGAACTATTGTTTAGCTGAGTTTATTACTTTAAAGATAATTTCATTTCGCTATATTAATTACGTCTTCGTAGAGGTAAGGTTTAAAAATTTAAACGTAGCGGGATTCGAATCCACGCCTCTTGGATATCGTCCAAGTGATCGTCATCAAATAAACCATAATTTACTAGGTATAAAGCTACGTCGAAATTCTCATACGCTTGTTACAATTTTTCTTTCGTTTCGTTCATTTCAGTTTTCGTTCATTTCAGCAGGTAATTTTTACAGGTTTCTAAATATGTTCTGTTGTTATATATGAGAGGAGTGCGGCCTCTAATATTATAATTTAATTAGAATTGCTACGTTATATTTACGAAATAAATTTTAGGCTTTTGGACAACGCAACGGACAAAAGGAAACCACAATGCTGACATGGGTATTACTCGTTCATTTAATAACAGTCGAGCCCACTGCAACAAGGAATTATGTTTTTTAGCATCATTCCGCACATAGCATGGTAGGCAGAGAAAATGGGAACCTAGAAGACACTACGCTCCAATTAAAAACTTCCGTTCTCCACTTTCCGCCAAATTCTCGCGTGTTGATTGGCGGCAGGTAAATGCCGCCGAGGAAATGAAAATATTAATAATTTAATTTCCTCGACTATAAATCGAACTGTCAACCTGTGGCGTTAACATACGCACGCTTGTGTACCAGCACCACTACCTCAACAAGACCTCAAGCAAGCAGATTATTCAATAAAATATATGTATGTAATTTACATAATACTTTTAACATTTCTCTATAGCAGGGTAGAGTTAGCTAATAAACTATATGTATTTGTCGAACTCTGGTGATTAGTTTTTCCAGTATACACATACCGAGCAATATTACTGATACAGCTTAGACCACCACGATATTAACTCCGAATGGCAAAACTTTCAAACTGTGGATTGAGATTTAGATGATTTACATTCGTAGAAATATCCAGTGATAGGTGCTAATGTCATAATAAACCCTATGTGCAGTATATATAAAATACATAAGGGTAGGAAAAACACTTAAATTAGAACTGCATCACTACATGAATACACAAAAGCTCGATTGAAGACCAGACCTAAACCGAACTAACGTTAAAAGAAATCAGCTTCACGCTGTATCCCGCGCACAGCAGAGTAAGGGAGATGAGGCACCTAGTGCTAAGATACTCCGTCCTCTACTTTCCGCCGAATTCTGGAGGCATTGCGTGTTGAGTGGCGGAACATATAAATTAAAATAAATATTTCCTTTCCTCGACTGGGGATCGAACCCACAACCAGTCGATTTTGCAGCACACTTTGCCCCCTACGCCACGTCTAGACTAGCCACGACGAGCTAGCTTATTCAAAATTGAGTGCATTTGAATATTATTCATATAGATTTCTATAGAAAATACTCCAATATGTGGAACCGAGGAAGTTGCAATCATACTATAGTCGTTACGACCGAACTTACTTCCAACAAAGTTGGGGGGACTTCCTGAAATAGCATGAGCAAAACTTAAGGTTACTCTGGAGAGGTGGAGACTGTTGATAATGATATTATTTTGTTCTTTTTCCTTGTTACCCACTAAACCTGGAACTATTTAAAGTTTATTTTTAAATAATACTATGGCACACCTTTTAATTTATAACGTTAATAATTGTTAGGAACTTGACATTTATTCGTAGACTTTAATTAGCCGTTGCAATAGGTTTTTATCGTACCAATGTAAATAAAAACATAATTTAATAGTCATAAACACAACATAGAGTTATGTCACTAGCAATTTTATTTTCTATATTTCAATTTAAATGAGTCCTAAGATAATCCATATTTTACTACCAAATCGATAACTCTTTTTTTGGGATAGTTTTAAGTATTTTTCTTACTATAAATAAAGCTAATATCATAAAACACGAACCAATAACCAAAATGTTGCACCTAATGCCCAAAATTTGAACGCGATTTGAACACGATAGTCGTACATTCGATTCCAATTCGGAGAATTACCAAAACAGAAAATTATTCAATAGTTATTTACTTAACATACATATATACAATAAAGAAATGAATCAAAATAACACCCACTAAAATTTTATTATCAATATCTCAATTTATGAACGAATCTCGCTTAGAATCCGTTCGAGCGTACGCGGGGTAATGAAATAAGTCATTTAAATTGGAATAGAGGATTCAATGGGACATTAGGCGCGGAGAAGCTCTCTCTCTCTCTCTTTCTAAAACTCTGTAATATCGGATTATATCATTGATTTATGCAAAATCTTTATCGGTACTGACACCTGAAATTGGATTTTGGTGTCGTCGTAATACTTCAGGTAAAAGGGGCAGAAAGATTTTACCTTTGGGCCGGTTTTTTTTTAATAATACGTTTTGCGAATTGGAAATATTCGATGTTCGTTTAATTTTGGACGTAAATTGTTTTAGGTTTGATGTTTTAATTTTGTTTTTTATTTATAGCTTCACGCTGTATTTGCTCAAATTAGGGTAGGCACTTGGGAACCTAAACGTTTCCGTTCCTCTAAATCCTGAAGATATTATGTAAAAACTTTTCTATACAATATTTGGAATCATATACGATATGTTAATTGGCTGATACCTACTAAGAGATTTTAAGTTGAATATTAGAGGATCCATAATTTCAGACTGACATGGATTAAAATCCTATTAGAAGAATAATACCTCAATAAACATATTAATTGACTTTAAGCTATACGCGAACGTCGTGCTTATTTTATTAATGCTTCCGATACCACTGTAATTAGTATCTACTACTGTATCAAAAAGCAATAAAAAAAAACAAATAAAATTTCCCATATAAAAATCCTATACTTATATTACAGCTAAGTACATTGAAATATTAAATCCAGCTTAAACAAGTAGACGAGATCGTATTAAGTAAAATGCGTAACATCGTTCATCCGCTATAGAATAATCTCATAACTTTGCAAAAGAACTGAGTGAGTGTTCAAAATGTCAAAGAGAAAATAACGTAGAGAAAGAATATTTTAGCGTTACAAAGGAAAAATTTTAAGATCCATTTCTGAAACCAGGTAGGTGCCTATAGAGCTGGTGCCATACATAATTTACAAAGTGCAGTATATTAGAGCAAACACCCCGATAAAGACTACGACGCGAGCTCGTCTACTATTTTCGAGCTGAACTAAGTGCAACGTTCATGTTGTTTTATGATTGTTCACAATGAAAATATTCTGAAAGACTCCTGCATGATGAAGGAGCCAGGGCCATTCATCTCAACACAATATCCCCTCAGCTTGTTATTTTTTATTAGTACCATAATAATGTTCATATGAAAGCTTATATGATTGCTGAATTCTTTAAGGTATTCTGTATACGAGTAAAAGGCGATAAGGCAGAAAATTTCTATGTTCTCCTACACAAAGGTAACGCGAAATTTTCATATCACAAACAAAGTTCTCATCTTAGCGACTCGTTGAGCTCTAATGGATATTACGTAAATTGTAAGCTTAATCTTTTTATATATAAGCTTTCTATTACTTTTAATATTTTATAGCCGAAGAGATGGCCTGATTTAACGTAATAAGCACTAAAGTAATCTTAGCAGATACAAATTTAATTAACCTCATATAAACATAAACATGAAAAAATACTAGAAATATTAGATACTATACGAACAATAACCAAGACTTTCAAATTTCGCAATTTAGATAGCATATTGTTTACAAAGGTAGGTTGTAGGCACTAAATCACATAGCAAAGTTCAGGTATCGAATTATTCCAGAGGCTCGTACATGTCCTCAGTTGAAGCTCTGCTCACGGAGAACAGGCGCAATTTAATTGAACACCAGCTGTTGAGGTGAAGTGCTGCAGAATTGGATCAAGCTGAAGTGGTTTATTTCCATATATAAACTGTATGCATGTACAATTTTTTAATTATCACGATTTTAATTGCAAAGTGCTATAAAATGTTTTAATATTAAATATCCTGTGCACAGTATAAAACGAATTTTTAGAACTAAACGCCGCGCTTTGCCTCGACACCGAAGCGAAGAAATGGAAATATAAACGTAAATAAATAGATAATAAATATAAAATTTGAATACCATCCAATATCCACATTAAAATGGCACACTAAAATAGCCAAATAGACCAAACTGTTCCCACAAATAAGTTATTTCTCGAACATAATCAGACAAGTATTATCTCATAGCATCTTTAACGACTGTTTTATGACGTCACAAAACTCTACCACAAACGGTCCCAATTTGAATGGCGATTCATAACCGTTAAACACCGGCTTTGATTTTATTTGTATAGATTCTTAGTCGTATTTGATAGTAGACATAAAATATACTCAGTCGGGTTTTATAGCGCCGTTATACGAATTATTTGCGTGGACAATTGTTTTATTTTCAAATATCATTAAAATCGCGATAATAGGATTTTAGTGTCTTTATTTAAGGGTAACGAAGTGCAATTGAGTAAGTAAATGATGAAGTATAAAGACTTGAAGCCATTGAGGTATCGTGGGATAGCGTCTAACAGTAATCGCACTGATTGTGGGTTCTATCCCAAATTTAAAATATATAAACAATATATATTTTAATTTTAAGGTAATTATATATAAACGATTTTCAATCCCCTACTCTGGTAAACAAATCGCATCGAAATCGGTTTATTCGTTTGAGAGCTACGATGCCACAGACAGGCAGACAACGACGTCAAAGTTATAACACCCCTTTTTTACGTAAAAGGTTAAAAACTATATATATAGTATTATTCTAAAAATATCTCTATATTTGGTAGTACTCTTTGTAATATGGATCAAATTAATATATAGGCTAATACATCAATCATTATGTTCGATGTTTTTGGTAAATTAGCTATATTAGTATTACTATTGTATTAGTTTTAGCCAGAACTTAGTTAATTGGGTTGATTAGATATAAAATATGATACGTTAACTGATGTTCCATCGCGACGTAATGGAACAGTTGACCTGTACATGTGATGAGTGTGGGTTTGATACCTACATGAGGACTTGAATTGTTTACATTGTTTTCACATCCCCGGTTTAAAAGTCGTTTTAGGCGTTAACCAGCCTTCTTCCTCCTGGTATGAAGAAGGCTGGGGGACGCCTCCAAATTAGTAAAATAAAGTTAATTATACATAGTTTTTTTACATATTTTTTAAGTGTATTACAAAAGAAGGAAAAAAGAAAGATGAATATATTGGAGATACGATCTCTTCTTAGGATATGCGAAGTCAGCTAAGCTGACCAAAAGAGAGAACCAGTTAAAAACTTCATTGTGCAAACTCAACTAAAAAAAATAAATCAGCTTCATGCTGTATCTCGCACACAGCAGGATAGGCAATATTTCACTTCCTCGAATGGGGATCGAACCCACAACCAGTCGATTTTACAGTCACACTTATGCTCCTTTAAACTGTTAGTACCAGAACATGCAACAAAGAAGTATTCATCATATTATTTTAACACAATTTTAGCAAAAAAACAGTAACAAATTTATGAAAAAGTTAAAAGATGAACGAAGTTTGCGGTCAGTAGATACAGAGAGAACCTTTTAGAGAAATTTTTATTTGTAAAAAATATTGGAATTAAGTTTTGGGATTTTTTTGCAGTACTTTTATAGATTCAGCATTTCTATTAACGTGATGTATAAAGGAGTCTAAACTTAGCATTCTTATTGGACAGGACGTGAATATCCAATAACTTTTATTTAGACATTATTTTACTAAATAAGGCAATAAATAGAAATATTTCATTATTTTGGTATGCGACTATGGGTTAACTCGCGTTTGTGGGTTCAATTGAAACTCGAAGGAATAATTAATTATATTTAAATCATGTTTCTGCTCTGGTAAACAAAACGCCGTTAAGTATTGCCACTCAACGGAACGTCTCGAAAATAGTACGGTTCGTGGGAAATGGAGTGTCTTAACACTATAGGTTCCCTTTATCCATCCTTTTTTTTATCGTGACGAGACCGTTTACAGTTACGCCGCTAAGGTGGGGGAATCGAGCAGGTTAAATGGAACCTATGGACCGGTAGATGTAGGTCGTCCACACTATCCCCAAAACCTCAAGGTGCTCCTCGACCGCCACAAGCCCGGGTTACAGGAGTTTATTGATTCTTCCACAATTACAACCCTTTGTCTATCTATCCCGCAGAGCGCTGCGGGAAAAAGCGTGAAGCTGCATTATTCTCTTAACACTGTTTTCTAATAAAAAGAACGCAACAAAAGCAGTTGCCCCGATTCCGTCGGTAATATCAAACAACACAATAAACAAACATCACAGTTGAAGCGCACAAAGTTAAATGGAAATTCATCAACTTATCTGCAATCCACGCTGGAGAACATTCACCGTTCGTTCTCTATTATTTAATATTTCTTTGTTATTCTAATGCAATGTTAATTTTCAATTGAAAGTTTAAAATGGTGTTATTCTTTTATACATATGTCTATGAATAATATTTTATATTGCTATAAGAATTTATTCGTTTAAAAATTGAAACCTTTCCCACAATATTTTAGAATGCAAAAATGACAATTGATTCTTAGGAGAGGTGCCTATGTTATTATTATCCTATATTAATAACGCGGCTTCACCCGCTTAAACTATACGAATTTTTACTTATAATTTAAGCATTTTTACGAATTGCTTTATTATTTTACGTCTGGCTATCTATACTGTTATAAGCTTAATAAATGATTATTTAAATCAACTAGTTTCTCTGGATACATCGTGAAGCTGATTTAGTTTATTTGATTTAATTCTGAGCAACGCCGCCCTTTATAATTATATTAGAGAAACTAACGCGACTTCGCTCGCTTAAACTTATATTTATTTTATTAGGCAAAGGAAAATATATTTTTAATAAAAAGTATCCTATATAAAAACATCCTTACGTACTAAAATCTCTAGTTTTGACATTAAAACGTAACAAACAAACAAACACAAACGAAGCATGAATTTATATACTGACATATAAACAAACCTTTTAAATACAAAACTACTATTCTTACATCACATTCAGTTATCGGTGCTCGTATTTGAATAGATTGCATTTACTATAACATTAGAAAATCATATTATGAAAATGCAATCAGAATGAGGAAGACGGTACTGCGACCTCGCAAGCCTCGCTTCGCTTTCTATACGTTACACGTTCTAAGGTTTTTCTGATATCGCTTCTACTATTCCTAACTTGGAAGTAATATAAGGAAAAAAGTATACAGGGTGCACTTTCAGGCAATTTATATGCTTATACAGATTTATACGTTACAAAAGTATACACTTTAAGTAATATTATTATTTCCGTTTATATTTCAATTTCATCGCTCTGCCTCCAGAATTATGCAGAAAGGGGGGAACGAAGTGTCTTAACACTAGGTTTCCTCTACCTACTCCGTTGTGTGCGGGATACAGCGTGTAGCTGAAGTAATATTTCTTTTTGAGGCCAGTTGTGGCGCAGGGGCACAAAGTATGACTGTAAAATCGACTGATTGTGGGTTCGATACCCACTCTAGGAAATATTTAGTTAAATTAATATTTTCATTTGTTCGCTCTGGTGTGGAGGGAAAACGTGGCGTTGAGTTCCGCCGCTCAACACGCAATGTCTCGAAAATTGCAGCGGAAAGTAGGGCTGTGAGTATCTTAAACATAAAAATAGAAAAGAGTATCTTAAAAATATAGTGGCTTTTCACTGCCTATCCTACAGTATGCGAGATTCAGCGTGAAGCTGACATATTTAAACAATAAATAAGAAGAGATGTTAATATGTCAAAAGATATCCATAGGACAATAAACATTAGCGCAAAATGAAAAAAAATAAATAACAAATTATAAGAAATATTAGCGGAAACCATCATAATAATGTTATTCTTACAAAAAAAAATTGTTTATTTATTACGGAAAGTTTACATGTGACAGAAGTTATTTATATCTTTGGAGCTCGTAGCTCTTGCCGCAAGTAGTTTCAAGTGCCTACCACTCCACTGACTTTCGGTGTTAATATAGTGGACATTTCAATTTAGGGAAATCATAAAAAAAAATTAAGTGAGTCACATAGGTAAGTGCAAACGAGAGAGGTTGTGGGTTCGATTCCCTTTCGAGGAATATAAGAAATATTCATATTAACCTTTCCTCACTCTGGTAACGAAGCAATCTGCGGCGTTGAGTTCCGCCATTCAACACGCAATGCCTCCAGAATTTAGTTAAAAGTGGGGACGAAAGTGTCTTAACACTAGGTTTCCAGGTTCCCTCTGCCTACTCTGCTATGTTCGGGGTATAGTTTAAAGTTTTTAAAAAATAAAGAAAAATCTGATGAAGATTTTATAAAGGTATGATTACTATTTACTTTTTATTTAAATCTAATATAGCTCTACGTACATTCCGTCCGTAGTCTTATTATCCATATAATTTATTTTGCATAATTTTTATATTTATACTAAACATTTCCTCTAAAACTAAGACATTGTGATATCCAATCTACTGTTTTGAATAACGTAATTTTTTCAGATATTGCATCTATTCCCAATGCCGCTCTTTACTACTTGACCGACGGCGTAAATGAAATGATCCCGACTGGGAATCGAACCTGCAATCGTTACGCTTACAGTCAGACATCAGCTGTACGACGGTTATTATTTAATTATTGAGCTGGTTAAATAACTAGTTATAGCAGAATTATAACATCTTTCAGAAAGAAAAATAGAAATTAAGCGAAATTTCCTTGAGCCTCGAGAGCCTGAATCATGGATACTACGTACATAATATATATCAGACCTTCGGAGTAAATCCATCTCCTAGTAACCTGAACCTGATCTCTGCGGTTGTGTTGGATTATCATCCTTTCAGCATAAGATAAATTAGATTTGCTTCCAAGTGCAATTATATACAATGTATGTCGGTTTGTGCAACATATTTTACTCATATAATCGTTTATAGGGGAACTTATAGGTTCGAGGGAACCTAGAAACCTAATGTTGAGCGGGTGAAGCCGCATTTAGATCGATAGTTTTATATATGAATGAACGTTTGCTAATTGGAGTTTATATTCAAAACCAAACATAAAAATCGTGCATCATTATAAAAATTATAATAATTTTATCTTTTCAACATAGATACTTATATAAATAATTTCAATACAAAAATTTCTAAAGCAAATATAATAACCGCCTAACTCTAATTATAGGTCAAGTCATTTAATTTTTAAAATGCATTAAGAAATAATGACAGCTTAAAACGTTGTTTAATGAAACTTCAATTACAAATGATTTTAGATACACATGCTATTATAACCTCTAAAGTTTGGTAAATAGATCTTTTTTCCTATGGTAGGTAAATCTTTTAACTACTTAGTCTATAGTATTAAAAGTTCTTTTGTACGACACACGTATTCCCATAAGTGGCTTCGCAAAGTAGGGTGAAGATCGTTTGGAGATTTTTTTTTTAATGTGATCCAAAATCATAATTAGGGCAATGAGCATAAATTTATAATATGGAAGGTTTGATTTAATAATATAATTATAGAATATGAATTAAATACAGAAATAGTTGTTGTAAGGATTATTAATGAAATTGTCGGCAATGCAATTTTATATTTGACTAATATTTCATCAAAAAAGATGCAATCAGTTTGCAAGTTTTGGTATAACTGAAAATACAACTGTAAAGAAAGATCAGATCAGAAGAAGAATAAATGTTAATTATCATTAAAAATTATGACTATTTAAACTGATTTATTAGAATTTTTAGACTTCAATAACATAAGCTCCAAAGATGAGAAATAATACGTGTGCAAATAAACTTAGAAAATATCTATCTCAAACATTTTTTATTTTACAGTCACATATATATTAGATGAAATACATTTTAAATTCATTTTTTTGCACATTTTCTCCTATTAAAAAAACATAGTACTGAAACACAGCACTCGAACACTTCAGCATGAAATAATAAATTACTCACCACATATATAAAACGGGAACTCTCCTGTTTTGTCTCAAACAATCTCGCTCCATAATTTAAAACGTAGATACAAATCCCTTTTTAAATCAACTAGCATTTAATAAACTGAGATGAACGATAAAACTGCGAACTCCCGTAAAACAAAGTCACTCATCTTCACTTGATTGCGACTGATCTGTCAACAACTTCAACAACCCGAATTCCGTTAAATTGACATTTTCTATCAATATTTCTTTAATTATATAATAAAATAGGATTTTCCAATTACGTATTTTAGATATTTTCGGTAATATTTCAAGGTTAATTTTATTTATAACACAAATAAGTTGCTACAATGGTTCGAGAGCCGGGCACTGTCCGCCATCTTGGTGCACGCATGCGCAATGGCGCCCAAAATGACACATGCGCGGTAAACGCTAAATTAGTGAAAAACATAAAATATTACTAAACTCGACTGTTGAGGTAAATACCTTAATTGTATCTTATTAGTTATTTTGTTTATGATGATTTGATTTAATTAAAAGTGACAGTGAGAATTATTATTAGTTAAATTAAAGGATAAGCAATTTATTGTTACTGCCTTACGACAAACAATTAATTATTTAGGTGGAAAAACGCTTTTTTAAAGCTTTTTCAGATGAACAGTAATTTTTATCGAAATATTTTATTATATTAAAAACAATTCGTTTATATGATAAAATGAACAAGGCAAAAAGAAGTTATAAAAATTTTTTCGTAAAGACACTTTCCGCTTCTTAGCTTTCAGCTCTACGCTTTCCGCCTAATTTAGAAACATTCCGTGTTGAGTGGCAGGTCAGAGTCAGCGCACGCTATATAAGATAGAATTTTTCCTGCACCCAACGAAATTCTGGAAAAACCAATAAAAATCAGAAAAAAGCAGCCCATGTTCAACCCAATACCCTCAAGTATATCTAAATGAAATTTTATCACATTCGGATCAGCGATTTGGCCATGATTACATTACAGACATATCGACAGACAGACAGCGCTACTTTCAAATTTATAATATATATTTGAAAATGTTATTGTTATTATTCAAAAATATTTAAAAAAATCTATTAAAGTCTGTCTGAAAAATAAAAATTATATTTTAATATTTAAATATCATATAAAAAATAAGCAGTTTCTTAATTGTATTTCTCTTTCTTTATACTTTATATAGGGCAACACTAAAACAGTATTTTCAGAATGGGAATAACCAAAATTTACTTCATAATTTCTACGTAAACAAAGTAAACAAATATTTTATATGAATATCTACTAAATATTAATAATAGAAATATTAAAATTTTCCAGAAAATATAAGTGAAACGTTTTTAACAAATTTATTTGAAGCATGTTTCAAGAAGGAGGGGTATTTTATGCACTCAATATATCCCACGATACAGAAGTGATTTCCACTCGAATGCGCCTTTCGCCTTTGAAACTCGAATATATTTCAAGATTTAGCTTATCGGTAAAAACTTTTACATACTTTCTAAACTAAAAAGAGATAGCTAGTGGTAAAGTTTAAAAATATTTATTTATTTGTTTCCTTTGCTTCACCTGTATCCCCTCTATGGTAGAGGCAGAGTGAACCCAGTTTTAAGACATTCGGTTACAAATTTTTCCATCCAATTTTCGAGACATTCAATATTGAGTGATGTAACTCAACGCCGCGCTATATCTTGTTATCAGAGCGTTAACAGTTTAATGTTAAGTATAATGCATACTTACTAAAGTTTTCTTGGTCTCATAAAATATGATACTTAAATAACTGTTAATTAATTTTAATTATAGGACATATATAAACATATTGAGTACAATGAAATGATCCTAAACTCCCTCTCAAAATAGAGTGTAAATCAGTACAAGTATATATAGAATGGAAAGAGTCATTTTCCTCCTCTCCTCTCTCCTCTCTTATCGCGATCGTTTTCCTCTTCCAGCTTCACAGCGTGAAAACGATCTCATCTAGATTGTTTTTGATTATCTTGCTTTGCGGGAAAATGCGTAGAGATAGAACCTAAAAAATAACCAATTTAATAGAAAATAATTTCAAATAAAAAAAATCTGAATATAGTTGTAAGTTTATAGCAATTTTTTTACATTGAAAAGAAAATATTTTTAGCCATACCAACGAGAGCGAGCTCAATAAAAGTTTGCTCGTGAATTAAGCTCACTTCAAATATTTGCGGTAATAACAAGCTTTTTCCTGTCTATTTGAATTTAGGAAAAATATATAAAAAAATACGTATACCGTACGTACGTACGTAAAATGTCAACGTGGAATTTCAAATGGCTTGAATTTCATAGTAACTATGAAATAAAGTTTAAAAGAAACTGACTTTTCACTATAGAGTTTGTTGTATATTTAAAAATTTACATTTCAATTATATTGTACTGTGAAGATAGAGAGCTTAGATATCAATTATATATTAATATATATTAAGATTATAAGAGATTTCCGTTCCACGTTTTCCGATAAATTCTGTAGGCATCACGTATTAAGTGTCGGAACTAAACTCCGCGTTTTGCCTCGATTGCCTAGATTTCCGTAAAAGAAGTTTGAGTAAAAAACTTCTACTGTTAGAAGCTATCATCTAAAAAAATGTTTAAAAAAGGAGAAAAGATTATTTCAATTAAAAGTTAACCATTTTTCTTATATAAAAAGCCACTTTTTTAATAACTAATTAACAAATTTTCCTTATGAACTAAAAACTTACATTAAAGTAATTTCTTTAATATGAAACTTGTTAGTAACTTCACCATTCTGTTACTAAAATATCCTGCTATAGTATCCCGCTCGCAGCAGGGTAGGCAGAGGGAACCCAGTGCTAAGACACTTTGTCCCCCACTTTCTGCCAAACTCTGGAGGCATTAAACGGAGCCTCGACGGAAATATAAACGTAAATAAATATTTCACTTCCTCAAATGGAAATCTAACCCACAACCGTCGCGTTACACACACCCTTGGGCCGCTGCGCCTTCAGAACCTCAAGCATCATCCCAAAGGCGACATTTCATTTGTTAACATACCTTTATAAATAACAGGAAATATCCATTCTAATTGCAGCACAATTTTCTGCAAACATTTAACCATATATCAAACCTCTCAGCGGTCCCACATGTTGATTCTAACTAACTCTATCTAATTTTCAACCAGGCTCGATCCTCCTGGGTCTCGTCGTACTTTGATCCAACCCGCATTTATATGAGATACGAGTAGTTCTTTGGATTCCACTTTGTTTATTTTAAGCTTATTTAGAATTTTGAAACTTCTAAAGGGTCAAATTACTAAACACAGTTGTTAATTGCTACGAATCTTAGTGTCGACTTAATTGCCAATTATCTGTAAAGAATACTTTAGATTTAAAATACTTTTATGTAAAGATTTGTTAGGATTTCGGCTTGGAAGTTTTAAATGTTTTTTTCTAATTTGATAGCTAGATGTACTCGTAGATAACTACATTTAATTTGTCCTGAACGACAAAATTTAGGCCACGTTAAATCAGCTTCACTCTGAATCACGCAGCAGGGTAGGTAAGGGAACCTAGTGTTAAGACACTCTGTTCCCCATATTCCGCTGAATTCGGAAGGCATTGCGTGTTGAGTGGAAGAACTCAGTGGCTTTAGATTTATAATTTTAAGTATATATAGATAATTGTAAAAAAAGGCAAAATTGTCGAAATTATCGAATAAAAAATTATACCAGCTTTTTTATACGAAAACCCTCAACTTTCTTACAAATATTTCCTTTTACAGTCATGAAATTCATCACCATAATTTTATATTTAATTTGAAACTGCGACAGGTGGCAGTTCTGATTACCACAAAACGGTCCAATTTCATTAGCATATATTAGAATTAATTATTAAATCACGAAATTTGGATTTTAAAGGACACTAGAGACTTTTCATTGTTCACCTTGAACGTTGCGCGAGGGATTTTGATAATTCACTTTATATGTTTAAAAAATGTTTATTCGATGTTTTAAAATCTTGTAGATATAAGTATTATAATATTTGTACTTACTTTAATGAAAGAGAAACTAACAGAAAATAATAAATTCTTTAATATGGAAGAAGTTGAAACTAAAAGCGAGACCAAGTATCTAGAAACACCAAAAAGTCCAAAGACCAGTTTAGCACTATAAAAGACTTAGAATTTGAAGGGTATGAAGATTTTCTCGCAAACTGATGCTGTTTTGGACTAACTGAACATCATGCCTAGTGAGCAAGAGAACAAACTTACATTTTATTTTTTTACTTTTTTTTAGCTAATTATTTAATTATGGTGTAATAAAGTATTAAATAAATAAATAAACTTACATTTTACAAAAGTTTGGTACACCTCATCCACCAACCATAAAATTCGGTTCAGTATTCTGGAGATAAGCTCGGACAAACAGAAAGACAGACGGTGGAAATTTTAAAATTTTATTTGAGTTTAAGCCTCCTGTACATAACTACAAACATTTGGAATAATATTGGTTATCAAAACTCGCAGACAGACAATTCAATTTTCTTTATATGTATAGATATAAAGCTTTTCACAACTAAGTAATATTAAAATTGAAATATATTTAGAAAATGCGAAAAACTTAAGTGCTTTTATATTTAAAAGCACTATACTTACTATACATTAGCTTAAAATACAACAATTTAAAGAAAGTAATTTCATTCAATCTATCAAATTATTTTTGTATAACTGGAAACCCAACAGAGTGCGGGTTCGATTCTTCCTCGAAGCACTGAAATATTTAATTATTTTCACTCTAGTGTCGACATAAAGCTTGGCGTTAACTTCTCCCATTCAACATGCAATGCATTTAGAATTGGTAGGAAAGTGGTGAGCGGAGTGTCTTAACAATAGGTTCCCTTTACCTACTCTGCTAGACTGAAGCTGAAAAAAATAACCTAACAGAAGTTCCATTAACTATATAAATACACATGTTTAATCAAAGAACACCATTCGTAAAACCACAAAAGTTTAAATAACCAAAAAATATCTTTAGAACCAGCTTTTTAACTGTCAGTTAGTTTTTTTAGTTAAAAGTTATTTGTAAACGCCGTCCGCCGTTCCGATCGCCGTTAAATGTCCGGAAGAGATTTATCTAGCGACTGTTAGTTACTTTTTAACTTGATTTTTAACAAACTAAAGATAGGGGGACTGGTTCGCCGCCAAATGTTAGGTCATTCTTTACGGTATATAGTCTATCACTGTATTAGTTTGTTTTAGTGGATTTTTTTATTTATTAATATATGTTATTTTTTTAATTTGGTAAAAATATAGTTGTTATTTTATCGCTTACTAATAGTAGATATATGAACGTATATAAATTTAGAAAAATTATATATTATGTTGTCTATATATATAAAAGGACTTGTCCTCACTGACTGAGGTAAGACGCACGCACAGCCGTAACCGCTGTGCGTAGAAACGTGGAATTTGGACAGATGTTTACTTTTGTAATCTGGATATGTATCCACTAAGAAGGGATTTTGAAAAATTTTAACTCTAAAGGGGTGAAATAGGTGTTCAAAGTTTGTATGGATTTTTTTTAAATCGGCACCGATTTTAATAAAATTTGAAATTCAGACTCTTAAAAGTATTTAATTGAACACATGTTTCATGGTTTTATAGAATTCTTCCCCTAAGGGTGCAAACAAGGGATTGAAAGTTTGTATGGAAAAATCTTTAAACGCCACCGATCATTATAAAATTTGAAATTTAGACTCTTAAAAATATTTCATTGAACACATGTATCGTGGTTTATTAGAATTCACCCCTAAATAAGTAAGCGAAGCTGCGCGCATCCGCTAGTTATAAATAATGTTCAGTACAGCTATTGTTATATTACATTCTCTTTTTAGGTCTAAATCTTCAAATAATTGAATTGAATTGTCAAAAAATAATTTTAAAAAACAACACGTGCATAGAACTTGTCCATTAATTACGAAAATTGGCTATCATTGATATTTCAGCTGATTATCATATTAGCTTCACGCTGTGTCCCGTACATAACAGGGTAGGCAGAGGGAACCTAGTGTTAAGACACTCCTTTCTCCACTTTCTGCCGAATTCTGGAGGCATTGTACGTTGAGTGGCAGAACCTAACGCCGCGCTTTGTCTCGACACCAGAGCGAAGAAATGGAAATATAAACGTAAATAAATATTTCACTTCCTCGAATGGGGATTGAACCCACAACCGCCGAACCCGCAATGCCGCGTTACAGTCACACCCTTGTGCCGCTGGGCCACGACGGCCCTTTTCTTTTTCATTATTATATTATTTCTTAACATACATTTTGGATACTAATCGATTACGTCGTTATACTTAAAATAGTAATAGAGTACGGCTGTTACGTCGCAGTGGAATAGCATGTGACTAAACTCGAGGTTATGGGTTCAATTACCACTCTTGAAAATTATTATATTTATATTACTTTTGTCCTAGTACGGAACGGAGAGTCTTAACACCAGGTTTCCTCTGTCTACCGTGCTATATTATATGTGAGAAAAAACGTAAAACTGAAAAATAGAATGCAATGAAACAAAAATAAATTTCAATATCAACGGAATAATATATTGAAATATCGTATAAGAATAAGATATTTCTTGAGTGAAAATAAATAATTCTGAAAAGTTTCGAGCACAATAACGTGAAATTAAATATTCATTGGAAGCAAACCTCCGACGTACATTCAAATATTGCCATTACGTTTCTATTTTAAGAACGATAAAAGAGCTATTGAATATTATTGATCTTCTTTATATATATATAGGTTCCCGATTTTAGTAATATTCTGATATATTACATCTTTCACGCTGTATTCCGCACACAGTCTCAAGGCAGAGGGAATCTATTGTTAAGACACTACGTTCCCCATTTTCCAGTGGATTCTGGAGGTATTGCATGTTGAGTGGTGGAGCTCAACGCCGCGTTTTGCTTTGATGCCAGAGCGAAGAAATGAAAATATAAATTTTAGAATAAATATAGTAAATCTATTTATTTATTTTTTATATTTATTAACTATAAATTTATCAAACTGGCACTTAATGTGTTTTTTGTCTGAAATAATTAACAGTATGGAGATAATCGTCACAATCTTCTGGACCACAAAGCAGATTTTAGTTCTGCTACGCCGTCGTCAGCTTACGAAAATTTAAAATTTCACTCTCTGGATCACCTGGCACCGACCAGGCCCTGAATTTCTTAACTGCCTTTTTTTGAGTGCTGAATATATCGTTATTATAATTTTGTTCGTGTATTGATTGCACGTATTGTCTACGTTTATTTAGATTAAATTTACAATATTGACAATGCAAATATTTAACACGCTTCACACTATCACAGAGCCTAGTGTTAAGGGAATTCTTCAATTTCTACCGAATTTTCATGGCATAGCGTATCCCCGCAACTTAACGCCACGCGTTGCCTTGTTAACAGAGCGAAGAAATGAAAATATTCATAATTAATAATAATTGATTTCCCCGAGTTCCCACAAGCTAGTCACGAGCTCATGCCTCTCGCCACGACTGGCCTCCATTTTTTAAAACCAATTTAAATAAAACAGTATTTTTTTATTAACATTAATAATTTAATCTATTATTTTATAAATTATTTAATTGTAAACTAAAAATTAATTTATTACAGTAAGTCTATCGTCAAGCACTGGTGTGATGGGTGTGCGTTTCTTAATATACCTTTCTAACACCTCGCTATCCTTTCCTACAACAGTCTTGTTTTTTCCATAGTTTTTCAACATCTGAAAAATAATAGAAAAATATTTAATATCTACTACAATTAATACCTAATTGTTTAAATTATATTTGAAATTCCAAAAATATACCTATTTTAGGGTTTGTCCTTTAATGGATCTTAATTTTTATTCTAAAAAAGTCAGTGTGAGTAGTTATCTTTACTAGTATTATTTAGTTTTCAGCTACATAGATATTTATAAATAAAAAAATATTTGCACTTAATAAACGAAGATTATATTATTATAATAAATATATATATATATATATGTTTTCATTTCATTCAATAATTTTTATTTCTAGGCACTTATACCGGTATAGGGAGGGGTATTGGTTATAATAACCGATATTGTTCAATAATATAATAAAAAAACTAAGGTGTTCTAAATTTTTTAACAAAAATATTAAAAACCCCAGTAAATAAATATCATTTAGATAAATTAAATCTACTAGCACTTACGTTAAACCCATTTCCACCTCTAGTAATAAAGCTTAAAGTGGTGACTTGATATTCCTTTTCTGGATCTAAAGGAACAAACTCATCACCTTCTTTTATCAAGACCTTCATTGTTATTCCTTCAGTCAGATTCAACGTTAATTTCATTCCTAAAAAATTTTTTTTATTTACACAAAATATCTATAAACGTGTAAATAGGATGTGAGAACTATGAAAGCATCAGATACTGAAAACCGACTGGTTGTGGGTTCGATCCTCACTCGAGGAGATGAAATATTTATTTAAATTTATATTTCCATTTCTTCGCTCTGGTGTAGAGGTAAAGCGCGGCGTTGAGTTCTGCCATTCAACACGCAAAGCCTCCAGAATTCGGCAGTAAGTGGGGAACGGAGTGTCTTGACACTAGGTTCCCTCTGCCTACCCTGCTGCTGCCTAATAATTTGCTATATTTGCCTTAAAATTTTTCTTATAACTTACCTGCAACTTGTGGCATCCAGGGTCCTTCGAATGGCTTAACCACCCAATACGAGCTCATGCAATTCTCAAAAGCTTGTATCAAATATTTTCCGAGCAATGAACACGTTACTACCGTGTTAGTGAATGGGAGCACATTGATTACTTCACCTCTTGTTATTTCTAAAAATTATATTTTTTTTTATATAGATATCTTTTTTTAATCTATTTTTTTTTAAATAGTCCTTTAAAAGTGTAATTAATTACTAAAAGATTATAATATTATGTATATGTTATCTGTGTTTATTTTAGTTACTTTTTTAATCCCGTTTAACGTTTGATTAATTTAAATAAGACTTTTTATCAATTACTATTTAATATCTATTAAATTATATTAAGGGGAAGGCCTATGTCCAGCAGTGGACAAAAGATGGCTGTTGATGATGGTGATGATGATGATGAACTATTTAATATAGACATAAAATCTAATAAACTTACCTCCTTTCGGTATAGAGCCTCGAATCATATTGCGCAATAAAAAGGACACGTGCGTTAAATTCGACACTTCCAGCTCCTGGGTCTAAAACATGGTATATAGAACATATTTATGGGATTAAATAAAAAATCTTTGTTTTCATATTTTATATAAAAAGAATAAATTTTTAACTTAAATTATTCTTTATGTAGTTCATACTTCGCAGTGTAGGCAGAGGGAACCTAGAGCTTAGACACTCCAATATCCACACACCACAAAATATTCGAAGCATTCAATGCAAGAGGGGCGGAACTCAACGCCGCTCTTTTTCTAGTTAGCGGACCGAAGAAATAAAGAAAACTTTTTTCCCGAGTGGGTCTTAATTTCGCTGATTTGCAACTGATTTAGTACGATTATATTAGGCATAAAGTAAATGAGGCCAGTCATGGCCCAAGAACAAGAGCGAATGACTGTAAGCGCGGCGGGTTCACACTTGAGGAAATTAAATATTTCATATTTTCACTAGGTTCTTAGGTTCCCTCTGCCTACCCTACTAAATGTGGGAGTGTGAAGCTTAGAAAAGTAATAACAAAGAGGAATACTCTTTTCCTAAGTAAAGAGTAGAAAAGTTAACATCTTGGACTCAAAGATTGTCCAAATTTCCGACTTACAGCATCCAAAAACGCATCAGCAAAAAAATTTCCAATTTCACATTCTTGTGATCCACATCTTGTAGCAAGGAAGTCTTCGTCAACATACCCTACTACTTCATTGACAATTTTGTGCAATTTGTCTGTGTACGGTCTCATTAGGTCTTTTATTTCGGGATCTGCAAAATTATACCAATATTTTAAATATAGGAGAGAATTTAGAGTTAATACACTCCGCTCTCTATTGTTTTTGCAAATTCCAGACACTGTATATAGAAAACGGTACTTAACCCCGCAATTTAGGTCAACATAAAATAAATACTGTCCCAATGCCACGATTGCATCAATACTAAACTTATTATGAATACACTTTAATTCATATTTATTAATACGCTATTAAATTAAAATAATTTAGTAATTCTTTTATAAATATAAAATTATTAAAAAAATAATATTAATTTGTATGTTTTTTCTAGCTTCACGCTGCATCCCACAAATAGCAATATTTAGTAGCAGAACTCCACGCTTCGCTTTGCCAGAGCGAAGAGCGAAATATGAAAGATATCATTCCCCTGGGTGGAATCGAACTTCCCTAGCGTAGGTTCCCGCCTTACCTTCCGGTATTGACCTGTTGAGAAATACTGGACCACCATTGAAATCCTGTAATTCTCCTTCTTTATCAAAGTATACTGTTAAGTTTCCCACGTATTTTGTGAAACATGCCGCTGTCACAATTAACACCTGATAACGAAAAGGTATTTGAATTAATATGTATATATTTTTTTATATATATAACTGTAAAAAATATTCTTCAATTTATATTATTTGCAAGAGGAAGAGAGAGAGTTTGTGTGTTTGTTTAAGCCCTAAGATCTCTGGATGTACTGGTCCCATTTACTTCTTTTTGTTTTATATAAAAGCTACATTCTTCAGGAGTGCTATTAGGCTATATAACATTACGGTTTTAGTTTTGTAATTGTATGGCAGAAATATTCTATTTTATTAGTTCTAAAAAAAGTCTTTTAATGAATATACGAGTATCTAGTTCACAGGCTCGGAGACGCACTGAATGGAGAGATTATCAGCTCGTCTACTTTAGTTGGTGGCTCTAGTAATAAAAACTAGGTCCACACGAGGTTGTGTTTGTCTGTTTATACTAGACTGTATGTATGAATGAATGACTGTATAGAATGAACGAATGTATGAAATATGAGTCATAAGTGCATACAGTACAATCTTTATTTTTGTTTCTATTTTAGTATTTAGTCTTCTTTGGCTGTAGAATTATTCTCACCTTATGATCTGGTTTATTTTCAGTATTGACGAGTACTGGGTATGGGCCTGAAACATACTCCTTACTGGGTGCCGTTCCATTCCACAAAAGACTGTGTGAATGTCCACCGACAATCACATCGATATTCTCACCAGCTTCAGCTGCTATTTTTCTATAAAAAAATATAAAATAATTCCAAATTAAAAAACAATCCAATGTCTGGCTGAACGCACGAAGAATTCAGTGTTATATAACAATTAGGTTCCCAGGTTCCCTCCACCTAAACTGCTATATCGTGAAGTTAACAAAGGGAAGTAATAAAACCTCATATAACAAGACGTAATACTAATATTATACCAGAAAATATCATCATTCCTTACACCACGTCAGATTAAACGGATGAAGAATATCCATAGGATTTATTTCTTTCCCAATAAAGTTATCGGAGTATATTATTTCCATAAAAGAATATTATGCACCGAAGTCAGCTATTCGACAGGTTTATTGGAAAGTATGAGAGCCAGCTACTTTCTTTGCATTTAAATCGTCGACAAGTCAAATGCATCTTAGGAAGAGCTACACTAAAATATATGAGATCCTCAATTTTTATTGGAAAGAATAAAATTTAATGAATTAATTTTTAAGATGGAAATCCAATCATCGATTTACGTGAAAAATATTGAAGGTAAAAATATTATTTCAATATCCGATTTTACCTTTGAATTTTCATTTATAGATGTCGATAGAGAGAGGAATATGAATGTTTTCTTACAGCTCTTCATATAGTACAAAGATTTAAGCATTTTTTTATACTTTCTTTAGAATGGTAAAAAAATTAAAAATCAGCTTCACACTGTATCCCGTATACAGCAGGATAGGCAGAGGAAACCTAGTGTAAAGACACTCTGTTCCCCATTTTCGGAAGAAAGGTAATAAATATAAATGTTTAAACAAAAATACGACTATAGTAGTAAAATATTTACCACAAAAATTTACATAGAATAGGTATGCAATGAAATGTTGATATTTAAATTATTTATACTATGTATTTAAATATTTTTCGCTTTAAGTAAATAAAAACAGAAATTGTGGTTCTATTTAATAGTCTTTTTAACCTTTTTAATAATGTTCATACTGTACTTTTTCTATAAATATCGTAATGCATAAGTGTTTGCAACCGTGAACGTAGACAGGTTGTGGATTCGATTCCCATTAGGGGTACTGAAATATTTTCATTTCCTCTGATATCAAGGCAAAGCACGGTGTTGAGTTCCGCCATTCAACCCACAATGCCTCCAAAATCAGACAATTATATTATGCACATATAATATGTCTGTATAGTATATAATATGTAATTAGCTTGCTTATATCTATGTAAATTATTCAGTTAATTATAATTTGTGCATAATTAATGCCTAAACCATTTTGTATTATTTTATCAATACTTCAAAGTTTTTTACACACATCTACAAACAAATCTATAAAAATTTCAAATGAAAAGTAATATATACCATTAATAATTCATTTTCAACTCAAAACTTTTATTTATGACAAAACTTTAAGCGAATTTATAAAGTTGATAAAGAATTTTAAACTTGTTTACCCACTTGTCAATGTCAAGACCGCAATGTGACAGAACTATTATAATGTCAACTCCATTATCCGTCAGCAACTGAGCTTCCTTTTGTGCTGCTCTTACTGGGTCTAGGAATTTCACTCTTTCTGCATTTGAAGATGTCTGCGAAATTCCCTTTTATTACAATCCTAAGATAACTATAGGGTTAGAAGAAAATATAGGGATATTTTTAATATTAGGCATCACTAGACTCTTAATAAGTTTAATAATATTTAATTGCATTTTTTTTAAATATAATAATAGTTCCGGGTTCCGATATTACGTAAATGCATATTATGTACATATATACACATCTACGAGTACATTCTACTTGTTAAGGTAGGAAAAATAAATAGGTAAAATTAAATCAGCTTCACGCTCTATCCCGCACACAGCAGGCTAGGCAGAGGGAACCTAGTGTTCCCCCTTTCTGCCGAATTCTAGAGGCATTGCGTTCTGAGTAGCAGAACTCAACGCCGCGCTTTGCCTCGATAACAGGGCGAAGAAATGTAAATATAAACGTAAATAAATATTCCACTTCCTCGAGTGGGAATGGAACCTACAACCGTCGCGTTACAGTCACACCATTGTGCCGCTGCGCCACGAATGCCTCTATATACGTATATTATATATAATATACAGATATTATCTGTAATTACCTTTGTTTCTGTCGTAATAAGACCAATTATTCCAATCTTTCTTCCGTATCTTTGTATCACAATATGAGGTTTATATAAACCATCGAGATTAGGTTCAAGGGTTGTGTTGATATTTGCGACGACCACAGGAGCTTGGAGTGCCGCAAGGTACGGTGCTAGGCCCGCTATTCCATCATCGAATTCATGGTTGCCTATTGTCTAGAAATAAAATAATATGATTCTTTTTTTTTGGTAGACAAAGGGAACGTAGAAACCTAGTGTCACAACACTCCATCGCCTTTAAGACACTTCCGTTGCTCATTTTCTGGAGGTATTGGGTCAATTGAACCCACAACCCTCACATTTACAGGCACACGCTTATGCTTCTGCACCACGATGATCTCATATAATATGATACATCTATATTAGTATATTGACTGCTATAAATGTTAAGCGATATTTTTTTTAGGTTAACACGTATGGCAGCTTAGGCAGAAGGAACCTAGTGCTAAAACTTCCCGCCCAGCACCATGCTTTGTCTTGATCATGAAATTAATTACCACGAGTGGGAAAGGAAAAACAATTGTAGACAAATTAAAAAAATAATCCTCCCCATTTAAAATAGCAAAAGTGCTTTTTTTTCACAGTATCTCAGCAATGAGATAAAAAACATGACATATTGATGTTTTTGTATGGAAATCACAATTAAGTCACGCTGTCACGCTCACTCCATTTTGATTGTCCAGATTATCGATAATGTTATGAAGACGACATAATCTTAATCTTCTTGTTATGAGCACTTTGAAGTACTTTGATAGTTTGTCTTCCGATTTAAAGGTTTATCCATGGGTTAAATTTAAGGTTTAAACTCCTTTAATGGAGTAAATTATCGTTTAAGTTTTTTTAACATTAAATTTTAAGGTGAAGTCTCTTTAGAACAATAACTAATTTGGCAATATTTTTACATGGTTAAACTATTTTAATAAAATCTATAGCAACTTTTTACTTATATTTTACATATAATCATTCTGTAGTGTTAAGACACTCCGTTCCCTCGACACCAGAGTGAGGTATAAATGAAAATATTAAATACTTTATTTCCCCGATTGGGAATCGAACTCACATCCTGGCCCTGCCCTGTTGCCCTGCCACTACTGACATCAATATTTCTTGTACATAAAAATTAACCATTTAGTTAATTATATCTACTTTTGTGATTTAATTTAATTTAATTTAAACAATAATATTATTAAAAAAAACTTACATGCGCATCATTAGGTAATAAATTAATAAATTTCTGTGTAATGTTCCATTTCAACAACGTATACCAGTAGGTTCCCTGGAATGTGTCTCCAGCATTCAGCACCAGAGCGCGCGGCTTCTCTTTAAGTAACGTTTTAATTTCATGGTAGAGACGGGGGAATCCCCCTAAACATGAGGTGTCGTTTGAAGTACACACTGGATAGGAGACGGTGGTTTCTTCAAACCTGGAAAAATATTTAGTTTTATATTAATTATAATTAATAATTATTATTTGCTGCCATTGGTTTTGGCAGCTTGATATGTCTGTTTTCTTTTATCTTTTAATATAGTAAAAAAGATTTTTATAAAATTTTAATTAGAAGAATATTTTTCAGGTGGAAAACAGTTAACGTAAAATTTTTTATAGTTTACTTTGCATACTAACATAATAATTATTAATGAAGATCTAAGCAGTTACACGCTCTTTTCGTCCTAACAGTGCAGACAGAGAGAAACTTTCGAGACATTTTGCAGAACTCAACGCCGCACCGCAGAACCACGAAACGGGGATCAGAATGTGAATGGGGATTGAACCCACAACCATCGATTTTACAGTCTAACTATTATAATTAAAAACTATTGTAAATAACATTTAAATATTATACGCTCAAAAATGCAATTGATTCTTATTCAATAAAATATTAATAAAGTAATTAAATTAATGCAATACAAAACGCAATACGTACATTAATTTTTATTTCTTTATTGGTGGCGGTGATAAAAAATATTTTGTAAATATTACAAAAATAAAAGTTTTTATCATAATTTCCAATTCAACAATAATTTAATACTAATTAGCATGCAATTATAAGCACATATATCTATTTTTTTCAGTTTCATGCTGTATCCCGCCTAGCACAATTGGCGAAGGGAACCTGGGAACCTAGCGTTAAGACACTCCGCTCTAGTTAAGACACTTACGTTCTCCACTTTCCTACTAATTCTGGGAATGGTCATTGAATGGGAATCGAATCCACTACAGACGTATATATTAATAATTTATATTATAAGGAAGTTAATTTAAAGATTATAATTAAGTAAATACTTGTCAAATTGCAGTCGTCGTGATTTTATTTATCAAAGGTCGACATTATGTTAAGTAAAGATGAACGATAACCTCTTGTTATCTATTTCATTATAAAATATAATTAATTATTATATTATATACTATTTATTATATGTACTATTATAGCTAGCTATTCTTAGTAGCTCTACGTATTTTCTCAAATTTATAGAGTAAGAAAAACTCTAAAAATAATTTAAAGTCTAAAAATAATAATTCTTGAAAAGGAGAATTGGCAGACCAAAACGGAGATGGCGAGAGGAGCTGGACCATTACAAGCTTGACTGGTGCTCAATAGCGCGAAATAGACCAGAGTGGAAGGAGTGGAGGGAGACCTTTGCCCAACCAAAAAAAAATGTTATCAACTTTCTCTATATTTTTATGTTCTGTATATTTAAGAAAGTAATATAAATTTCAAAAGTTATGCAAATTTAATGTAACTTTCTAGTTGCAATAAGAATTAGAATTATGTTTAATTTATAACTTATATAATAATGACTGCACAGAGTAATTTATTATATGACGCGCATAGTATTATAATAGGTACAGTAGGTACTATTATATTTATATATTTTTATTATACAGTTGTGGGTTCGATTCTCACTCAGGGAAACGTTTGTTTTATTTCCTCGGTCTGGCATTAAGGCAATGCGCGGCGTTAAGTTCCGCCATTGAGCACGCAATATCTCGTTTGGATGGAACGTAGGGAACGGAAAATTTGAATCCTAGGTTCCTCTGGTTACCCTGTTTTATATAGGAAAAGGATAAAACTTATTTCCTTTATACTAGTTTACGTACGTACGTAATGTACTTTTTACTCTATCTAATCTTTTGTTTTTCAGCTTCACGCTGTATCTAACAATAGGTCCTCGAATGAGAATCGAACCCCCAACCTGTCGAGTTTACTGACTGAGTTTACTGATCTCTTTTTAAAACATAATAAAAGAAAATGTAGTAGATATTTTTTGCTCCTTATAAAGAAAGATGTTAACATTCTAACACTTACATTCACGCGGCTACGTTATTTCCGTTCATTAACTATGCATCGGTTGCAACGGAAATTATAGTGTGTCAATGTAAATATTTATAATATAATACACATACAGTATTATAGCAAGGAAATTAAAAGATTTTCTTCTATTTTACAATTCGTAAAATTCGTAAAATAAAAAATGTCGCTTTCTTCTTTATATTATACAATTCTTTATATTAGTTTTTTTTTAATCTTCACGTTTTAATCTTCACTTAGGTAGGGAAATGGAAACTGGGAACATATTATTCAGATGATTCTGTTCCCCACTTTCCGATGAACTGTGTAGGAATTACGTGTTGTGTGGCGAAAGTCCACACCGCACTTTGCCTCGCAACCTTCCTCGAGTGAGAATCGAACTCGCAACCTACTGCGTTTAAAGTCACATATTCGTGCACCTGCGCCATGACTGGCCTTAGTTACTCTTTGTAAGTTTCATAAAAAATATTTTTTTTAAATAAATTCATTCGAATAAAAATAAACATTATATATTTAAAAAACAATTTCTCATAATGAAAAACATTGATAGTATGTATTTAATTTTTTTTTTTAATAAAAACTTTTACTGAATTAATAAAAAAAAAAATTACAAATTGTATTTTGAACGTTCCTCTTTAAATATGCATATTTATATTATTCACTTGTTATTAAAATGACAGAATTAAAGAGAGAGAAAAAAAATAAAAATAGAAAATGTAATCATTTCAATAGAGAAAATGGTTGGAAAATTTACAATATTTATTTTAACCTTTTTCTTTTGTTAATAAAAAATTATAACTAATTAGTCTCACAATCAGTATTTGATAATGATTTTATTTTTAACATATTTTTAAATTCTTTTGTTCTATAAACTAATTATAAAAAAACAATAATAGTCATTATAAATTCAAGTCTTTGTAGTACAGTGGCAGAAGTGTGTGACTGTAAATGGTGTTAGATTCGATTCTACTATTTTCATTTCTTCGCTCTGGTAACAAGGCAAAGAACGGCGTTGAAATCCGCCTCCACCGCCAGCTCTTGTACTCAACACCCAACACATAGCTGTATGTGGGACACATCCTAAAGCTTAAAAAAAAACAGTCGAATTGATAACCTCCTTTTCTTACAGAAGTCGGTTAAAAAAAGGAAAAATTAAAATAAAACCACAATTTTTAAATTTTTTCCTTTCATATTCATTCATTCAAGATTTTATTTAAAGAACAAAACACTCGCTTTTTTCATATTATTAACTATAATAATAATAAAATGAACCTACGTGCTTATATTCAAATAGGTCTACAGGTCTTACAGGTCTTTATCTAATAGACTGAGGTTCTATTTTAAACAAGAAAACCTTATCTTTGTAAAGTCGCATTATTACTATTTCTAGTTCTAGTTATAAACTGGTTATTAATATTTAGTAATATTTACAAAATATATAAAAGCCAGTCGTTGCAACAAATTATGGGTTCGATTCCCACTCGAAGAAATGAAATATTTTCATTTCTTCGCTCTGGCAACGGAGCAAAGCATGGCTTTAAGTTCCGCCACTCAACACGCAATGCCTTCAGAATTTGGTGGTAAGTGGGGAGCGGAGTGTTTAAACACTAGGGTCCCTCTGCCTAGCCTATAATGCAAGATACAACGAGAAGCTGGAAAAAAAATGTATACATATATAATTGTACGTTGTACCGTCGTTATTAAAAAAATTAAAAAAAACTACACGTGGTCAATAGATGGCTCCTAAGAAACGATGAACAGTCAGCGTATATCCCCTAAAAAACCAGGTTATTAAAAGAAGATAATAATAGGCATTCGTTTCTCCATTTCTCTGCTAAAAAAGGCAATGACCTCCCAAATGGGAATCGAACCCATACCTGTCATGTGTACAGCCAGATGTTGTCTTACTGCACCACATGGGAAAGATTCATGAAAATAAAATAAATTTTAGATTTAATTAGATTAAACTTTATAGAAAAAAGTAGAGCACAAGAGAGCTGGTCTGAACCATTATCAACGTTTCACGTCCATATCTAATATTTCTCTACAGCAATTTGAAGGTTAATGCTTGACAATGACATTGTTATTTTTTTATATGGATTTTTAAATAAATCCTTATATATTATATGGGATATATAAGCTATATATTATTTATTTTAAAATATAATAATTCATATAAATAGGTATATAGACCTATTAAATGGATCTTATATCTATTAGTTTCTTTCTCCTGGCGCAATTAGGAGATGTATGTAGTAGTTGTTGGTTCGATTTCTATTTTTGGGATTTTTTATATTCAAAAGGTTATATCCATGTTTTTTGAACTTCACGAGTATCCCGCATAGAAAAGAAGGCAGAGCGAACATGGGAACCTAGTATTAAGACATTCATTTTCCATTTCCCACTTTCCACCGAATTCTGGAGACATTACGAGTCGAGTGGGAAAACTCAGCGCCTTTGCCTTTAACATAATGCCTCTTTAATATGTTAATTCATAATAAAATATGATAATAATAAAAGATCTATTAAACTCAGTAAAAAATAAGATATACATATATATGTAAATAATAAATATTATACAAAAAAAAATTATCAGTTTGTAAATAAGTTCCAGTAAAGTTTTATCAATATTAGGTCAAGGCTATGAAATATTTAAATAAAAAAAGCTAAATTTCTAGTTCTAGGGTATTTGTTTATATAAAAAAAATCTTTTTAAATTAGCGTTATCTATATATATAAAATCGAAAGGTCACTCACTCATCACGAAATCTCAGAAACTACATGTGCTAGGAATCTCAAATTTTGCATAGGAGTTACTTATAGGACGGAGGTGCTCGCTAAGACGGGAATTTGCAATATTCGACTCCTAAGGGGATGAAATAAGGGTTGAAAGTTTGAATGGAAAATTTTTTAAATCGCTACCGATTTTTATAAGATTTGAAATTTAAACTCTTAAAATTATTTCATTGAACACGTGTTTTATGGTTTATTAGGATTCACCCTTAAGAGTGCAAATAAGCATGCGAAGCTGCACGCGTCCGCTAGTTTTCATATATATTGCGCGAAAATGATCAAACTTCTTCGCGCAGTTTACAGTTTAGGAGTTAACGTCCTTGTTTATTGAATGAACATTCCAATCGATAGTTTGACCTATTTTTTTTATTTGTTAATATTGTTAGCTGGTCTTTATTTAGAAATCGACCTTAGTGGTTGTTGGTTCGAATCTATAATATTATTGTAAAATATAAAAGTTATTGATGGATTATTTAATAACGGATTAATAGACTAGTCTAGGTACTTTTTTTTTAAATGTAGAGTCAGTATATTAACTTATTGTTAATAATAAATGTATTATGAATAAATGAATAAAAATAACTATTATGGATTTTATATTAATAAAATATAAAATGGAAAACTGTATTTTTTCTTTGTTTATGTTTTTTCTCGCGGTATCCTGCATGTAGCAGGGATGCAAGGGTAGCCCACTGTTAAGACACTCCAGCTCTCCGCTTTTCAAATTTCAATTTTTTTTTAAGAATTCTGGCGGTATTTTGTGTAGAATGGCAGAACTAAACACCGCGCTATGCTTCGACATCAGAGCGAAAAAATGAAAATAATTAATATTTCTCAATATTTTTTTCTTTATTACAAATTGAAGCGAATTGATAGATAAATGTTTCAACAATGAATGTATCACGCATTACAACAAAAACTATGTAATACTAATATTAATTAATATTGATTACAAAATTAATTGTTTAAACAATATGAAACAAAAAATATTTAAACACTACATTTCCCTTAATAATTTTCTAATTAATATATTAAAAAAAAACAAACGGAAATAATTAAAAAAAAAAAATGAAACTCACCTTGCATGAAAATCATTATAGTGTATTATATCCAACTTCAACAATTTATTTCTTAAAACACTACAATCAACATAACAAATTAACACTAAAACACTAAAAAAAAATATAAAATTCATATTAAAAATAAATATTTTTCGTCTGTCTGTCTGTCACATGCACATCGCGACCACGCCAGTGTATGTACGCTAATGTACTACTAAAAGATCTAAGTAATTCTGTTCTGGCATAACAATATTGACAACATTGCATAGGCTTTGAAATTGTTTACTTTTATTTAAATGATCTCTATTTCGTTGGAATAAAATTGATAATATAATGACTGGGTTTTCTCAGCTGCAATAAGAGTTGTGAAAGCAGATTTTACGAAATTATAAACGTCAAGGGTAAGACAATTAGTGGAGACTAGCATTGTTGTTTTCAGCTATTGTTGGTAAATTATGTTTCTTTTATATGGTAAAGGTAAAGAGAAATTAAAGATATCAGTTCTTCATTATAGCCTAAGATCCCAGGGCTCCCAGATCTATGTCATTTTAGTAACGCTGAAATTTTGAGGTAGATTAGTCTAATATGTAGTTAAGAGTTAAGACGGTATGCAAACTTTCTAATTTGAAAGTAGGCTTTTAGAGGTAGCGGCAACTGATAGTGCACGCTTTCCTAAGTTAAAGTAGAAATGCTGGTATTTCCCCACTTGCCCCCGAATTTTTTGAGGCATTGGGTGTGTTCATTATAGCCTAAGATCCCAGAACTCCCAGATCTATGTCAATTTAGCAAAGCTGAAATTTGGATTCTAATTTGAAAGTACGGCTCTTTCAAAGGTAGCGCCAACTAAAAGTACACGCCTTCATAAGTTAAAGTAGAAACGCTCGTATCTCCCCACTTTCCTCCGATTTTTTGAGGTATTGCATATGAGTAGCGGAACTCAACGCCTGGCTTTTGCCTTGGTGACAGAGTGAAGAAATAAAAATATTAATAAATAATGATTCATTCCCTCGAGTGGGGATAGAACCCACAACCGTCGGTACAGTCACGGTCTTGTGCCGCTGCGCCACTACGTCCTTCATATATACATATAAGAGGTACATTACATTGCTATACAAGCCACAATCATTGCAATCGTAAGTATAAAAATAATAGCTATTACTATTTATTTATATAGGGAAAAAACCTTGTGGCTGGTAAACAAGACAATTTTCCTTATATTTTTACATACGAACAAGTCGTATTGAAAATTTGCATTAGATACATTTAAATTTTAATGTACTATAAACTTATAAAATATTTTTTTTATATCTTCAATCGATTTTCACGTAAAAGAGGACAAATTGGATTTGAAAAATTTCTATCATCATCATCATCATCAACCTGTCCTCGTCCATTGCTGGACATAGGCCTCTCCAATGGCACGCCACTGAGCTCGATCTTCAGCTCTTCGCATCCTTCGCTCATCGTCACCCCATCTAGCTGGAGGACGTCCTACATAAAAATTTCTATAAAGGAACCTAAAACTAAAGCTCAGTTAATTATTAAGCTCTCGATTAAATATATTAAATAACGTTCCAACTAGGATAGTGTAAATTGCAGAATCTCTATTTTATCTTCTACTGGTAAGTTCGTGACCGAAATCGCAGACGTTTAAAAATTACTCTTGCAAACCCGAGTATGGACTGAATAGTAAAACTTGGTCTGTTTCATATAAAATACTAGTGGACCCGAACGCGGCTACGCCCGCTTGAACTATACGAATATTTATTAAATATATTTATGAAATTATTTTCAGTTTTCAATAGAGAAAAAAAAGTATCCTATGTTCATCCCGAGACCCTCAAGTATCTCTATATGAGTATTTAATCACAATTAAATTAGCGGTTTGGCCCTGATTGCGTAAAAGACAGACAGACAGACAGAGTGACTTTCGAATTTATAATATAGATATGCATAGACTAAACTTTATATTAGAATTAATTATATTTTTAAGAAAATATTTAAGAACGAACGAACGAACTCGCATACCGAAGATTTCGTAGGAAAATTAAAAGTTGACAAACTTAAGTTTGCGGATGTATGCATTCATTTTTATAAAATAAACTACAAGTATAAATTTTTAATATTTTTTTCTATGAAATATTTGTAAATTTTCGGTTTTTGGATTTTATCCTTTGTTTATACTGCAAGTTGAGAATTACTTGCCAAATTTCATAGTTAGGTCCATAGGTCTATAGGTTTTGATTACGGCAAAATGCATAGAAATGTAACAAAAGCGATGCATAAACGAACGTGTATTTTAATTGCGTTAATTTAGAAGCTCGTATATTTCTGTGCTCCAAGGGTATATTTCTGTCTACGGTAGACACCGGGTGCCTCAACACAAGAACATACATATACAAGTACATACATAACTATGAGAACGGCTATTTGACATGATTCCATTTTTTTTTAGCTTCGCTCATTATCGCCCGGTGTTGAGTTCCGCCACTCAACACACAATGCCTCGAAATATTCGGCGGAAAGGGAATGGACTGTCCTAACAAAAGGTTCCCTCTACTCACCCTGATGTGAGCGGAATACAGGGTGAAGTTGATAAGATTTTTTTAAATTTTGAAGCTTTGTGTGTCACTACATACCATACCAAAATTTACAATAAATAATATTTACCCGGATGAAAACGTTAAGATCAACAAAGCGTAGTACATTTTTTTCAAATATATAAATAAGTTTATTTTTTCATACATATGCAATACTCGCATATGGAAATTTGTTATTTAAATATTAAAGAGCTTGATGTAATTATATAGCATTAAAAACAAACGAAATAATCAAAATAATTTCATATTGAAGTTTTCCAAGTTGTTTTATTCTTAAAATTTTCAACTATAAAATAAATATTATTTTAGGTTCAACATCTAGAAAAGAGCACAGATGCATAAATATCATTTTCATGATAAAAAGTAAAGAAAATATATACCAATATTTTTACACAAAGAAAAATCAGAGTTTAAAAATACTTATATTTTGCATTAATATTTTTATATTCTTGTTCCAAGAAATAAATTTACATTTTAAATGATTTTTTGTTTCAAATATATTGAAACAAAAAAATGTTGTTGAGTTATTTTAATATATTTTATATTAATTACAACTCGTAAATTGAAAATAATAAATTCTTGTGAATAATTAAGTAAATAAAATATTTCTAATGCCAATATTATTAATTATTACCACACATTTCCCATTATTTTGGTTGTGGGTTCGATTGCCGTTTGGGTAAATTAATTATTTACTATACAGGGTGGAAGAGGCAGCGCTCCTTTTACTGGAACTGCATATAGGGTAAAATATTTCAAATCCAGAATTCAAAAAAATAATCAAGGTACCTCAACAGTTTGGACGCAGGATTTTTTTTTTCATTTCACGATTTTTATCCATACCTGTATTTCGTGTCACGCACACATACGTGTACGACGTCGCCGTTTTGACAGCTAAGTGTGTGCGTGCTTATGTTATACTTTACAAATGGCGTTTTATTTTAAAACGATAATTTTATTATTTGAAATAATAACTTTTTCATTTTTGGGAATTATTTTTTTTCTGAATTATATTAGGCTTTTATAGAGTAGTTAAAGCTGTAATTTCATTTAAAATGGTGCTGACAATTCCACCCTGTATAATTTCACATTTAATAATACTTTTTATTTTAATAAAAAAGTCTCTAAAAAATAAAAAAAAATCGTCTAACAATATACGTATATATACGTACGTACTGACATTATTAAATCAAAGATAGATTGAATGCGTTATTACATATTTAATTTAAGAAAAGTCAAAGATTCAAATACCCCCAGGCCACAGTCTTTGAGTACGTTCAACAACTTTATTTGAATTCTCTCCGTACTAAGTTATTTATTATGAATGTATTTGAGGAATAAGAATGAACTCTTACAGAATAAGTTATAAATTAATTTTTACTTGCTGAAAAAAAGCAGCAAAATTATTAATAATTGAAGCCATTGTAGCACTACTAGCTGCTAAACTCATAATAATTGTAGATTCATGTCCCATGAGATATCCAGCTTCAGCTTCACGCTGTTTCCCGCTAACAGTACAGTGTTAAGACACTCCGGTCCCCATATATACATATTATTTGTTGAGTGCCGAACTCACACGGTGCTTTATCTTATAGGAGAGCTCTTGACAGCCAGACTTTCATTATATAATAAAACCTAGCAAAAGCAAATATAGGATTTCTTCGCATTATTAATTAAATTATTTATATATTTTTCTTCTTACGTTCGTAGGCGCTTATAGTTTATTGAGCTTTAGGAGTGGGAAAAAAAATTGTAGTAAAAATAACCTATATGAAACTTTATGGTGGACAGTTAGATCCTGGATTTTAGAATTTCTTTCGAAAATATTCTCTTATAGGAGTCGTCTCTATTATGACAGCTCTCCCATAAATTTACATATAATCAGAAATTCCTTCGATTCGAGCGAAAATCAAATCGATAACCATCGCGCTTACAATCAAATGGTGTTCCTCTGCACGACGGTCACCTCGAAATGGATAACCATTAGTTTTATTAAAGAACATTTGCTATACAAAAACAGAATAAATTGAAAGGACAAGTACCAACTATCAATTGCCAATCTAAAAATGAATCGAGCTGATAGAATTAAAGCGCAGTAGGTATCCCACGTCACCTCTGCAGCTTGCCCAGCTGACCTTCGGTCTTCGAGAAAGGAAAACCAATTTTATACGTGACAATTTGACACAAGTATTTAGTAAAATATTCCAATTATAATTTTATCCACACCTATATTATAAATTCAAAAGTAACTCTGTCTGTCTGTCTGTCTTTTACGCAATCAGGGCCAAACCGCTAATTTAATTGTGATAGAATACTCATATAGAAATACTTGACGGTCTCGGGATGATATTTATTAATTTAACATCCAATTTATTCCGCCATGTTTATAACAACCGTCGTTGCTAAGCAACGATTTGCAAAGTTTGTTGTTAGAAAACGTCACCCAAAATGAGCTTGCTTAACGCATCTCTCTATTGAAAACTGAAAATAATTTCATAAATATATTTAATAAATATTTGTATAGTTCAAGCGGGCGTAGCCGCGTTCGGGTTCACTAGTTTATATATAAATATAGAAATTTAAAATTGAGTTACGGTTAATAAGAATAATTAGTTATGCCTATTATTTACTTCTCAAGGTCATATTATGATTTTAAATTAGTTTTTGGTTGTGCTAAAAGTATTTGTTATTGTACTTATAGACTAGACTCGTTTTTCTTAGACCAAATTTAAATAGTTCATATTGCCAGTTCAATTGGGGGATAGGATCCAGACTCATTGCCTTTGATTTTTTAGCTGTATCCTGGTTATAGTAGGATAGGCAGAGGAATAAGACACTCCGTTCCCTACCACCGCTCTAATTTCAAGATTGTACACGGATTCAAGGCCTCAAATGGGAATGGCCCACCACTATCTTATTTAGGTACATGCAGACGCTGTCTATGTTAACGCGGCTAAAGGTTTCATGTTAGGGGTTCGATTCCCACTCCATGGAAAAAAATAATTAACATTTTCATTCAGGTTCACCAGGGCACAAGGTGTTACTGTTAAACCGACTGGTTGTGGGTTCGATTCCCACTCGAGGAGATGAAATATTTATTTAAATTTATATTTCCATTTCTTCGCTCTGGTGTCGAGGCAAAAGCGCGGCGTTGAGTTCCGCCACATAATGCCTCCAGAATTCGGCGGAAAGTGGGGAACGGAGTGTCTTAACACTCTCTCTTTATCTGTCTACCTTGCTATGTATGGGATACAGTGTAAAACTGAAAAAAAAAACTTTAACAAACATTTACAATATCAACTAACACCAGTATAAAATAATATCGAAATTTAATAATAATATTTGAAGAAATTGTACTTGGACGAAACGCGAACGCGAAAGAAAAGCACTTTCCTCGAACAAGATAAAAGGATGCAATAATCGAGTTATCCTCACAATAAACCTCTTAGCTATCCCACCAGTAGAATTAAAAAGCGGAAACTGTCCCATAAAGACGAAAATGAAGAATATACGTTTTATTATCTTCTTTATACTTTGTAAGTACTTTTGTATGGGTATCTTATATACTTTCTATGTAAATAGATAGACTTTTCTATATAATACTGGCGGACGCGCACAGCTTCGCCTGCTAATTTGCACCCTTAGGGGATGAATTAAAATAAACCACGAAACATGTGTTCAATGAAATATTTTGAAGAGTCTAAATTTCAAATTTCATAAAAATCGGTGCAGATTTAATTTTTTTTCCATATAAACTTTCAACCCCTATATCACCCCTTTAGGGTTAAAATTTTTCAAAATCCCTTCTTAGTGGATGTCCAGATTACGAAAGTAAACATCTGTCCAAATTCCACGTTTCTACCGTCAGCGGTTACGGCTGTGCGTGCGTCTTACCTCAGTCAGTGACGACAAGTCCTTTTATATACAATATAGAAGACTAGTGGGCCCGGACGCGGCTACGCCCGCGAAAATATAAGCCTAAATAATTAAAATAAGTTAAAAAATAATAATAAGTGGAGATTTATTATTAAAAAAAATATCTGAGTAACTGAAATGAACAAACAAAAGAAGTAAAAGTAACTAAAGGAAATTCTTAATATTAGAAAAAATACCTAAAGTTGCCGTGCGCGCGTACTAAACATTTTTCTATATTAAATAATTATTAATTTTTGCGAACAATATTAAATAAAATCTCAAATGATTAAAATGACGATATTTTAAGTGTATAACATCGGTATAGATAACCAAACTGAGATAAATTAATTATAAGCAGCAAATAATTACATAAAAAATAATAGTAATTCGAAAATCTATAAAAAATTACAAAATCATCAAAGTCATCTGCCCGTTCGCGTCGGTCATACTCATACTACGCCGCCCGTAGGCTAGGTCATTTGGAATCAGTCACATCTTAATTATTTATTAGAATGTTATACAGTAAACTATAATTTCCATCTAGATGAAATGCTAAAAGTGACTATTATATTTATTTTCATAAGGATGAATATCAAATTATAGAAATCATCTAATGTTTGTTAATGTATACAAATCTATATCGGCGCGCGCCATGTATGCATTAAGCAAACTCACTTTGGGTGACGTTTTCTTAAAACAACAAACTTTGCAAGCCGTTGCTTAGCAACGCGTAGCGACGATTGTTATTAACATGGCGGAATAAATTCCTTGTCAAATTAATTATTTTAATATATTGGTATATATCGAAAATATTACAAATATGAGAAAAAAAAAGTATCCTATGTTCATCCCGAGACCCTCAAGTATCTCTATATGAGTATTTTATCACAATTAAATTAGCGGTTTGGCCCTGATTGCGTAAAAGACAGACAGACAGACAGACAGACAGACAGACAGACAGACAGACAGACAGAGTTACTTTCGAATTTATAATATAGGTATGGATAGGAATAGATGACAATTTACAGAAAATATTTAGCTAGGTAAAATTTTATTATTATGAACTGATAAGAGAATTTAATTTTTTTCAAGAATTTCATGTAAGAAAAAGTTCTATGGTGGTGCAGAATAGAATATCCTTACGTTACATTGTTTAATATGAAAAATGCATGTCTTGTTTTTTATCTACAGCGTATTTTTTTCAGCTTCACGCTGTATCCCGCAGATGGCAGAGTAGTCAGAGGGAACCTAGAGTTAAGACACTCCGTTCACCACTTTCTGCCGAATTCTGGATGTACTGCGTGAGTGACGGAACTCAACGCCGCGCTTTGCCTCAGTACCAGAGCGAAGCAAATTAAAATAGTAAATATTTCCACGCCTGTCCTAGTATGTTATTCCTTTCGATATAATCTACTGTACCTTCGGCTAGACTTTACTTGGACAGATAGGATGTGTCACTTGTCATATATAGCTCTTAGTTAAGTATTAAAAAATGGACAAGCGCGAGTCGGGCGTGCTCACCGAGAGGTTCCGTACAAAAATAGTATCGAGCTTTATTTGAAATTCAAGCTTAGCTTAGCCAGAGCCCTTTCACCTGGTATCTTACTTGAACTAGCGACTTTAATACCAAATTTTGCCCCCGACAGACAAACGAACAGACAATAAAGCGATCTTGTAAGGGTTCCTTTTGTCCTCAAATCCTAAAAATAATTGAAAATAATAAAAAATATCACATTTTAGTAAATATTAGTTTAATATTACAATAATAACAGCCGTTTACAAAAAAAATGCATAATATAATATTTAATATTAAAATCTACATAATATTATTATAAAAATTATATGTGGGTAGTTCTTATTCGTTAATCACTATTCTTCCATCTTTAGAGACGTTCAAAGGACTATGCTTCCTTATATAATTCTCCACAACTGCCTGGTCGTGACTTACCACTTTTACGTTCTTTCTGTTTTTGAACATCTGAAAAAAGGCAAAATTTTATGAAAAAAAAGACAATTTTATGTTTTTTTTCTTTTCTTTTTCTCTAATATATAAAGTACTAGCGGACGCGCGCAGCTTCGCTTGCTTATTTAGGGGTGAATTCTAATAAACCATGAAACATGTGTTCAATGAAATATTTTTAAGAGTCTAAATTCAAAAGTTTATTAAAATCGGTGGCGGTTTAAAGATTTTTCCATACAAACTTTCAACCCCTTATTTGCACCCTTAGGGGGTGAATTCTAGAAAACGATGAAACACGTGTTCAATTAAATACTTTTAAAAATCTAAATTTCAAATTTTATAAAAATCGGTGCCGATTTAATTTTTTTTCCATACAAACTTTCATCTCCTATTTCACCCCTTTAAGGTAAAAATTTTTCAAAATCCCTTCTTAGTGGATGTCCAGATTACGAAAGTAAACATCTGTCCAAATTCCACGTTTCTACCATCAGCGGTTACGGCTGTGCGTGCGTCTTACCTCAGTCAGTGAGGACAAGTCCTTTTATATATATAGATTAAGAAAATATTTCTATATTAACTTTAAAAAACCAGCACGGCACAAAGGGCACAAAGTGTGACTGCAACGGGACAATTTGTGGGCTCGAATGAAATATTTCCATTTCTTTCGCTCTGGTGTCGAAGGCAAAGCGCGGCGTTGAGTTCTGCCACTCAACTCGAAATATCTCGAATTCGACGGAAAATGGTTAACGGAGTGTCTTAACACTTAAGTTCCCTCTGCATAGTCCGCTGTGTGCGGATTTCAACGTGACGTTTGGCAGCATAGACACAGGGAACCTATTTTTATGACACTTTCTCCATTTTCTGCTTAAATTCGAGATATTGCGTAGTGGCGGAACTCAACGCCGCACTTTAACCCTAAAATAATATACAAAAGCGCTATAAATAATTATTAAACATGACCAATAGGTTTCTTACCGAAAATCCATCTCCACCGTCAGCTAAGTAAGCTGGTACGATTACATGATAGTAGACCTCAGGGTCTACTGGAACATCAGATTTTTGGTTACCAACAAACGCTGAGGTAACCCTTTGGCCTTCGGGTAGAGATATATTGTAGGTTACTTGTAGACCTGGTAGAAATTAATAACATTTATTAAATTAACTATATTTTAATTTAAAATTATAGTTTTAGGAAAATATAGAAAAATAATCTTTAATTTCTATAGAAAAATATAATTATTACTATGAGAGAAATAACAATGTCTATGAAAATTATCCTTCTACAGGAAAATGAATAAATTATTGTAAGTTAAGCGCTAGGAGGCCTTCCTGGCCCGGTGACCCAAACGTGCGACTGTAAACACGACGGTTGTGAGTTCTATTCCCATTCAGAGAAGTATAATATTAAATATTATCAATTCATCGATTTGCCTACATAACGAGGCAAAGCGTGGCGTTAATTTCCACCACTGTACACGCAATGTCTCGAGAATTTGGCAGAAAGTGTGGAATGGAAGTGTCTTAATAGAAACGTAGTATCTTAACAATCGGTTCTCAGGTTCCCTTCACCTACCCTGCTATATGCAAAATATAGCATCAACTAAAAAAATAATTAATAATAAACTAAATAAGAAATAAGACTCTCACCAGAAACTTGGAGCACATAAGGTCCCTTAAAAGGATTGTAGTCCCAAGCACCCGATACACTTCGCTCTAACGCAAGCAATATATCTTTGCCTTGCAATTCGAAATCTTCTATGCGATCGTTGAAAGGGAGTAGTTCGAATATAACACCTTTGGTTATTGCTGAAAATATATTTTCTTTTTAGTAGAAAACTCTATGAATTTACAGAAAATTGGAGATATAACTGGAGAAAATTTTAATTTGGTACTGTCCTAATCAATTCTTTAGGTAAATAATTAAAATATACTATACAATTATAAGGTATTTTATATGCAATGCCTCAACATGCAATGCCACCAGAATTCGGCATAAAATGGGGGACGGAGTGTCTAAACACTAAGTTACCTCTGTCTAGAGTAGGCGGGCTACAGCGTGAAGCTGATAAAATAAATTTTAGTTCTAGTCGATTTGTGTTTCTTTGGTAACGTAGGTTTTTAACTTAGACTACTAAAATGTTTACTATACAATTATACCTATATAAAAAATATAAATGCGATACTAAATATTTTAATTTCATATAAGAATTTTAATTTTTGCAATTTCGATGAATTGAAAAATTTAAGGCTTCAAAGAAAGAAAGAAGAATTTGAAGTGAAAAACCTATAAAATACTTACTTCCACTTGGTATACTAGATTTGATATTCCCACGTTGAATAAACGATATGTAATGAAGGTCTGATTTCAAAGAATTTCCCTGAAATATAAGAAAAATTGTCAGTAATATTATAATCATAATAAATTTCAGTTCATTTCATCTGGCCGACGACATAAAGAGGTTGGCGGGTAGCGGATGGGTCCGAAGAGTTGAGGATCGAGTGTGGTGGCGAGAATTGGGGAAGGCCTATGTCCAGCAGTGGACAAAAGATGGCTGTTGATGATGATGTTGATGATGAATATATGTCAGTTCTAAAAATGTCGGGATTTGGTTATACAAAGGACATATTTTTTTTTTATTTCAAAGGTTAAGATTTTTTATAACTATTAGTTATCAATATTTATTATATAAACCGTCGTACTGCAGGAACAAGGGTGTAATTGTAACGCGACGGTCGTAACTTCGATTACCATTCGGTGGAATTAATTATTATTGTTTATATTTTCATTTCTTTACTCTGGCACCAAGGCAAAAAAAAGCCTCGAAAAAAATGGCGAAAAGCGGGGAACGGAGTGTCTTAACACTAGGTTCCCTCTGCCTACCCTATTAAATGGGGGACAATCGTAAATCGATCGTTTCCACTCGAGGGAAAGAATTATTTAATATCGTCACTCCGTCGCTCTGGTAACAAGGCAAAGCGCGGCGTTAAGTTACGACTAAAAAAAGGAATATAACTTACAAATTCAGTCATACCGTCCACCAGCATATCCCCAAGGGCACATTCACCGAAGACGCAATCCTCAAAGTCCAGCGTGGTTTTGCTCTCGCCGATCGCCACTTGTTCAGCTTTGTGCACCATTGCAGCGTACGGTGCTAGACGAGACTTTATATCTTCATCTGTGGAAATGGTTAAACATTATGAAATGTTATCTTTTCTTTTTCTATGTTATCTTTTCCTTCTTTTTTTTCAGTTTCACGCAGTATCCCGCACATGGGTGTAGGCAAAAGGAAACTAGTTTTAAGACACACAAAAAACACATAATTAATTATTGTTAATTATGATAATTTAATTGAAAAAGATTTGAATTAACAAGTGCAAATAAATGTTAATTTATCGAAAAAAAAATTCAATTAACTCCTTTTAAAAAAAAAAGATATGTAATTCCGTGATAATAATTCAATTCAATTCGAAAAGGTATTTTTGAATTTTTTTTTCATCAATGTTTCCTTTTGACGTTACCACGTAAAATTATCTTCCATAAACCGAACCATTTTTTTTACATTTGCTAACTAACGATGTACGTATATGAAAGAGAAAAGAATCTCTTAGAAAGTATTACTAAAAAACAATTTCTCCCTGTTAAATCAACAGCATTTTAAATGAAATAATAAATAACTATTTATAGTATTTATTATCTTTTAGTTACTGTGTAGGTCACGCAGATAATAACAGAATAATTGATTGCAAAGGTCGTGAGTAGTTTTAAATGAGTTGAAACAATATACATATTTGCTTATATAGATATCACGCGATATCGCTATCACGAGAAGCATTCGTGCCAGAGTTGCCAGTTCGATTCCTATAGCAAAGAAAATATCTAAAATTAAAAAAATGTAGTATATTTTCTTTTTCGAGTAATATAGATATAGATATCGCGAGATGCATTCGTGCTGCAGTTGCCAGTTCGATTCCTATATCAAAGAAAATATCTAAAATATAAAAAAATGCAGTATCTTTTCTTTTTCCAGTATTTTTTAACACTGTTCAAGAGTTTTAGAAAAAAAAACAACTAAAAAGTAATTTTGTATATCTTTGATGTATTAGAATTAAGTACCTATACAGATTGTAATAGAAACAAAGTAAATACGGTCACTCTACAATAGACTACTTAGATTGCTGTTAGAATGCTAAAAGCTAATTTCTAAGGCGCTTTTTGCATACCTGAGGCCAATCGTGGCGCAGGGGCACAAACCTGCAACCTTAAACAGGTTCGGAGTTCAAATCCCAGTAGAAGAAATTAAATATTTAATACTTTCATTTCGTCGTCAAACCGCGTTGTTGAGTTCCGCCACTTAACACACAATGCCCCAAGAATTCGGTCGAAAATGGAGAACAGAGTGTCTTTAGACTAGAGTCTAGACTAGGTTCCAGCAGGGTCGCTGGTGCAGAGTACAGCTTGAAGTAATAAAGAACACATACCTTCAGGCAAAGATCTATCTAAGAAGATTGGCCCGCCCTCCCACTTCACGAAATCTCCTCGGAAATCAAAGAACACTTGGAGGCTTCCCATATATTTTGTGAACGCCGATGCTTGAACTATAAGCACCTGTAATGCAATATTTGTCTTTGTTATTTTTAATTATAAAGTTTTATTTAGAAATAAAACAATTTAATAATATATAAAAATTTGATGAAAAAATCAAATACATCAGGATTAGAACCTATGACCCTTAATCTATACGCTTTTGGAACCTGCCATGCGATCTGTGAAAATATGCTTTTACAGAGGCTTTGTTACTTGAAGAATATTTAACACACAGAAGAAAATAACCAAAAAGGTATTCTTCTCTATGCTTCCTTCCCTACTCACCTTATGATTTTTATTAGAAGAAGATTGAACTAAAACTGGATAAGGCCCTGCAACTTCTTCTCCGCTCGGTGCTGGACCATTCCACAGAAGGGAGTGAGTATGACCACCTACTATAATATCTACATATTTGCCGTAATCTCTAGCGAGTTCTCTAAAACAAACAAATATAAATTAAAATATGTCTATTGTATTTAGGCGACGGTTGTGGGTTCGATCCCCACTCGAGGAAGTGAAATATTTATTTCATCGCTCTGGTGTCGAGGCAAAAGCGCGGCGTTAAGCTCTGTCACTTAACACGTAAAGTCTCCAGAATTCGGCAGAAAGTGGTTAAATCATCAATTAATATTATACTTGAGGCCAGTAGTGGCAGAACAAAATGTGTCTTAAAATAGAAAAAAATGTGAAACGCTACAGTTTGCGGGTTCGATTCCCACTCGAGAAAATTAAATATTTAAAATAACTCATTACTTCGCTCTGGTGTCGAAGCAAAACGCGGCGTTGAGTTTCGTAACTCAACACGCAATCCAGAATTCAATGGAAAGTGGGAAGCGTTTTAACACTAGGCTATCTACCTATCTGCTATACGCAAGATAAGCTACAAAAAACTGTCTATTGATAAAGAAAAAGATAGATATTATCTATTATTTATCTATACTAATATAATAAAGCGGAAGAGTTTGTTTGTTTGTTTGTTTGTTTGTTTGGATCTTTGGATCTACTGGTCCGATTTACTTTGTTTTTGTTTTGTATGAAAGCTGCATTCTTCAGAAGTGCTATAGGCTATATAACATTACATTACACATATATACTAATAAATTAAAATACTTTCTAATTTGACATGCAATTTATTCTGCCATGTTAATAACAACCGTCGTTGCTAAGCACCGGTTTGCAAAGTTTCTTTATTGTTTTAAGAAAACGTCACCCAAAATGAACTTATATTTTGATATTCATCCTTATAAAAATAAATATATTATATAATATTTAATAAATATTCTTATAGTTCAAGCAGGCGTAGCCGCGTCCGGGTCCACTAGTATCTAGATAAAAGAAACTAAATTCATGCAAAGATAATCAAAACCAATAGAATAATACTCACTTGTCAACATCAAGGCCGCAGTGGGACAGAACAATGATAATATCCACACCTTTCTCGTTCAACAACTTGGCTTCCCTACGCAAGGCCTCGCGCGGATCAGTGAACTCTACGTTGCCAGCTGACGATAATATCTGAGAAGAATATGAAAAGAAGAGTTTTAACTCTCTCTAATTGGCCATTACAGTCGTTTTCGTTTAACCTTTGGAAACAATATGGTAATTTTTGTAGCAATTTTAGCTAGGTGCTTTTATAGTCTTCGATTTTGACTTTCAAAGTCAAATAATAATATGATTTTTTTTCTTTGTCACGGAGATATTATTTGCTTCACGCTGTATATAGCAGGATAGGCAAAAGGAACCTAATAATAAGACTCTCTGTTCCCTACTTTCTGCCAAGTTTTCGAGACATTGCGTTGGCGAATGGTGGAAGTCAATGTCGCGTTATATCTGATTACGAGAGCGAGGAAATGAAAATGTTTATTAATTCAATTACCCGAGTTGGAATCGATCCTACTTCTCTAGTCTCACGCTGCACTGCACCATGGTAGCCTTTTTTCTTGGTTCAACTTTGAAGATTTTAGTTGCAATTTTTTCTTACACTTTAGATCAGCATTTCTTGGTTAAATACTGTCTTAAAAATATTTCAACTGATTTGTATAGAATGTACCTTGACGAAGTTTAATAAAAACAATTGACGCCTGACTTTTAAATACTAAGCTGAATAGAATGTATACTTGTATATTTCTTTATATGCTAACAGATATCCTTTTTATCAACGTATGGTGCTTACAGAATATTTTTGTTTACTTTTTACATATTAAGTATCGTTTCTTATTAGACGTATAGATTTTTTTTTCAGCTTCACGCTGTTTCCCATATTATAGCAGGGTAGGCCGAGGGAGCCTAGTGTTAAGACTCTCCGCTCCCCACTTTCCGCTGATTTCTGGTGGGACTACGTGTTGAGTTGTGAAACTAAAAGCCACGCTTTACCTTGACATCAAAGCGAAGAAATGAAAATAGTTCATTTCCTATAGCTCATGGGACCTACGTTCAATAAACCGCGTTGTAAAAGAAGTCGCGTGGTAGGATACCGTTTGACAAAAAGAGGCAGTTATGGGTTCAATTCCCATTTAGGGATCACAAGCAGAGATTTAAATTACTCTACGTTCTGATACTCAACTGTTAAATGTCAACTATATGGGTAGGTTCCCTCTGCCTTCCTTGCTATTTTTAAAAAAGGCGCGAAGCTATATTTTCTATAATTCTTTTCAAACAATATACACGTGTCAAAATAAGTATTATAATCACGTTTTTCATAGAATAAGATAAGATAAGAGGAGATCTCCATAGCTTACGTAGGTAATGTTTTACAGTCGTGATGTTCTTTACGTTGTAGCTATCATTTGAAGTGTTTAAGCGTGAAACAAACGTGATGTTGATATAATTATTTTATGTCTCGTAACTTGAGATAATATGTATTTTTCCAAACAATATTTTAACCCGCCGTCGTGGCACAGACGACGTGACTTGGTTATGAATTCAATTCCCACTCGAGGAAATGAAATATTTAATATTTTCATTTCCTCGCTCTCGTAAAGAGGCAAAGCACGGTGTTGAGTTACGGCTCAACACGCAATGTTCTGGAATTCGGCGAAAAGTGGGAAACGAAAATGTCTTAATGGGAATGAAGTGTTTAACACTAGGTTCTCAGGACCCTTCCAGCCTAGTATTAAAATACTCCGTTCCCATTAAGACACTTTAGTTCCCCACATGACGCAAAGCATTAAATGAAATAATTCACCTTAGTATCAGTAGTAATTAGCCCAATTAGACCAATTCTCCTCTTATTTCGTTCTATAATAACATGAGGTCTGTACAGTCCATTTAATACGGGTTCCTTGGTGGTGTCCATGTTTGCGGCCAGCACTGGTGCTTTTAGCGCCCTTAGATATGGGGCCAAGCCTTGGGGGCCGTCGTCGAATTCATGGTTTCCAATTGCCTAAAAGTGAACAATAAGATGTAAGAAAACAAATAATAAAAGTTGTAAGAACGTTTTCGTAAAAAAGAAATTATAGTACAAAGGATTTGAACCCATGCCTCTGATATCTATACTATACCGCTATACCGGTATCATCAGTTATTATTTAAACGAAGCGAGATTCGAACCCGTACCTAAATGCTTGCTTTCCTAAGTGTGGAATAACACTTTGAAAATGTTAAAAAACACTTTATATCCATATATGTATATAAGAAAACGATTTAACAATAAACTGTAAAGACCTATCACACATATCCGTCTGTAAAGTGCATAATAGCATTCATTATGTTGTTTAGCCGTTGGAAATTTTACAACGTGAGAACGTGACATGCCGTTATCCTTAAAGAATTATTTTATTTACATTGGTCGTCACGTATCTCTTAAAAAAATCAGCTTCACGCTATATCCCGCATATAGCGGGGTAAGCAGAGGGAACCTAGTGTTAAGACACTTCGTTCTTCACTTTCTACCGATTTTTTTTGGTTGACATTGAGTGTTGAGTTGGTGTTAGAGCGAAGAAATGGAAATATTAACAAATAATAATTCATTCCCTCACGTGGGGATTGAACCCATAATCATCACAAACATGCAATGCCTCCAGAATTCGGCGGTAAGTGGGGAACGGAAGTGGTTTAATGAGAACGGAGTATATCAACACTAGGTTCCCAGGTTCCTTCTGCTTACCCTGCTTTATGCAGGATACAGCGTAAATAAAAAAAAATAAGACGAAAAGTATTGTAATTTTTCACTATTGTTTTCCAAATTTTCACTTACATGAGCGTCATGCGGTAACAAATTCATGAACTCTTGCGTAACGTTCCACTTGAGGAGACTGTACCAATACGTGCCTTGGAAGCTGTCACCAGCATTCAAGAGTATGGAGTGCGGCTTCTCTTTCCTTAAATCCTCGATTTTCTTAAAGAGCCGAGGGAAACCGCCAAGACAGGAAGCATTGTTGAATCTACATGTTGGCGATGCTACCGATGTTTCTTCGAACCTGTTTTAAATATAATTGAGAAGTTGTATGCCTCCAAAATGCAATACTCAATGTATCCAGAATTCGGCAGAAAGCGGGAAACGGAGTGTCTTAACACTAGGTTCCCTCTGCCTACCCTGCTGTGTGTGGGATACAACGTTTTTTTTGAGAAGTTGAAATTATCAAAATAGGACCAGAGTGTTTTAACACTAGGTTCCCAGAATCCCTCTTCTTACCCTGTGTGCGAAATACAGCGTGAAGCTTACTGCGTGTATGCCAAAGAATATTATAATATCACAGTAGTCATATTAAGAGAGGTAGGGGAGACCTCGAGTGACCTTCGAAAACACAATATCAAAGATACTGGAGGAAGATCACGTAAAAAGCATGAGGATCCCCCGGAGGGCATGTATGAAGAGGTTGATGACAGTGGACGAGGCGAAAGAGGTATATAGAGACCGTATGCGTTTGGCTCTCCGTTCTCTCTGACTAACCCGCTAGGGATAAAGCGTGAAGCTATGTATGTATGTGTTTATTAAATAAATATCTATATTTAATAAGACTCGCTTTATAGCAGACATTGAAAGTAGACTTGTTTGTAGTAGTTGAACCAAGGTCACAAATGTTTATTGATGTTTAACCTATACGCTAGTTTTAATGATTATAAGAATTCTTATCATATACTTAATTCTAAACTTTGATAGTTTTAAGTAAATAATTATTATATAATATGATATTAATTATTAATATTGATAATATATTTTTTATAACATTGTAGAGAATATAATAGAGTCATATTATTGTTATTAGAATTATTTTTGGATAAGTGAAATGAATGTTATATGTTAAGTATATATAGCAAAAAAAGCAACCTAGTTATCTAGGTTCCTGTTGTTAAGTATAGCAAAATAAACAATCTAGCCTAGGTGCCTGTTTTTAAGCCACACAATGAAAAAAAATCTTAAATAAATCGTTATTAAAAAGTATAAAAGAAAGTACTTGTATTCGATTAAATATAATATTTAAAGAAAGATATTTTTTGGGTATATTTTTTTTATATAATATAGAAATCACATTATATCACTTGTTACATTTTAATTACAAGATTTTTTATACAAAATTTACAAAAAAATTAATAAGTACTTACCTAGCATGAAAATCATTGTAGTGTATTATATCCAATTCGTACAATCCTTCGAATGGTAGAGCAAAAGTCAACACAAAACCCACTATGAAATTTAATAATAAAATATTTAAAGCTATTGTATTCATTTTGACACTACGTGTTCATAGTTCGACGTTCGCACTAACACTGACAAGAAAACATTGATAAAGTCAGATTTTATGAATAAATAAAAAAATAAAACAGCCTATACTTTTTTAATGATAAAGAAATATTACTATAGATTTATTATTTGATAATGACGACGACTTAAAGAATATGTAGAGAGAAACTAGTGTTAGGACACTCCGTCCTCTATATGATTTTGATTATACATTTGAGTCCAATGACTATGACTATGGACATCAGAGGTCAGTTGTGGCGCCACGTGTAACTACGACAGGTCGTAGGTTCGATTCCCATTCGAAAAAAAGATAAAATTAATATTTTCATTTTTTCGCTCTGGTGTCTAGTTAAAGTTCGGCTTTGAATTACGCCTTTCAACACGCTATACGTCCAGAATTCGGCATGAAGTGAGGAACGGAGTGTCTTAACATAAGATTCCCTCTACCTTTCTGTGTGCGGGATACAGCGTGTTACAGCGTGAAGCATGTGGTTAAAAAATCTGTCATAAAAACTTATAATTTACCGTTAAGTGTACAATCTTTTAACATAATATTATCGTTAACATAACTCACTTTACATTTCGTAATTATTTAAGCTATTGATATTTATGTCGTTATTGTAAGTAGGTAATTATGCCTGTGCATGTGCTCTGTGCCTGTATGTAACTAATGATTTTCTAATGACGTAGCAATAACAAAAATAACAGTTTTTTTATGAAAAAGTTTATTAGAAATAAAAATTAAATTGTTTATTCAAAATAAAACTGTGTATAAATACTTATTATATTATATATATGTTTATCAATGATCTTATCAACTTAGATGTCAAATATGTAAAAATATACAAATACGAAAAAAAAATTATCTATGGGTACATAAAAAAATGTAATTAATTGTTGTTTGTACATGGAATACTTATATACGAGAAAACCTATTTTTCGTATAATTTATCAATGTAATAGAACCCAATATCATGATTTAAAAAAAAACTAAAAGTAAAAGGCTACGAAATCGGTTACGATTTAAATGTAATTTTCACTACTATATAAATTTAGGCAAACTTTTCCTATCATTAAGAGTCAGTTTTATTTAAATAGGTTCATAAATAAGAAATATATATATAATATTAAAATAAAGAAATTGCTACAAAATATTTTTTTTATTTAATTGGCTGAAACTTGTTTCCAATGCATATTGTCTTTTAAATGATAATGTTATTAGAACACGAAAGTAATTCACATTAGTGAATACATAATTGTATAATAAAAATTAAACAAATGAGTTAATTACAACGTATTATTAGAGTCGATAATTACTTACTTAATTAGCATATTTGTTATAGTTTTTTGTTTTTATTGTACCAAGTCGAAAGTCACGTGGGTTACTTTTGTATTGCTTTATTTGCAGAATAATAGCCTTATTATTTATTTTTCCTTGTTCATGCAAATGATTGAAACTTACGACCAAACTGTGTATTTTGCTTCAATCTTTTTTTTTTATAAAAAAATTAATTAATTATCTTTCTTTAATCATACTTTGTAAGTGGCTTTGGTTTTTGTACATGTTTTCTTAGATTTGTAATTAATAATATTCTGTCGTATAAATAAATGTTAATAATGTGATGAGGAACTTGTCTGTCAAATATCGCTATTTTGTTTTTAATCTAAATTCTAAAAGGAAGGGCAAAGTAATACAACTAAACAACATAGATTACAACGACTATTTTATATTTACAATATTTAAATAAAATATTTATGCATAATATAAAATAAAATGTATATTTATTAAAATAAAATTTAAAATAAAGCTCATTTATTTGGAGGCCAATACAAAGTAACTTCATTATGAGCAGATTCAGGAACCCATTTCAAGTATTCATCAAGTAAATCTGAAAAAAAGAACATAATATAATATACAAATATATCATCTACATAGCTACACTTTATCTTATTAGCAAAGCCAGGAATTGGAAATGATTCACCCGCCGAGTAGGAATCGAACACTCAACCGCCGACTGTACGCACTGTGGCGTGGAATAAAACAAAAAAATAATATAAAAAATCTCACAATTAGGCTGCTGACTCCATATTTGTTGCAACTGTTCCTTAGTGCCAACACGTTTGGCTATCAAAGTTTTTAACAATACTTCTGTCCTAGATTGTAATTTGGCCCAACTTTTAACCATTGTAGACGGCGGAGATAGTAACGAACTTGCGTATTTTTTCAATTTTGGATATACTTTTCCTTCTAGAAGGTACCTTGCGAACCACCTGTAAAATAATTAGAACAATTAATATTTATCAAAATCTATTTAAATCAATATTTTATTTCCTCGAGTGGGGATCGAACCCACAACCAGTCGCCTTTACAATCCTACTTTGTGCCCCCAAGTGAGGGGCCATAAATACGAATGCTAATAAAATCTAATACTTTTATAACTAAATTCAATGCAATAAATCAGTATAATTAAATAAAAAAATATTACCTATAGCGTTCTATCTTATCTGGAAAATCTATTTCAACGACTGGTAGCTCCCAACCGCTTTTCCCGAATGTTCCTTTAAACTGACACTTCACTCTACCAGATTTTTCATCATACCTTGGCTCAGGATCTGCTAGAGGCTCGCCTAAAGAAAAAATAATAATGAACAAATAACATTTTAATTACAGTCATCGTCGTGGCAAAGCGGCAGTATTTGTAAACGCAGTGGGTTAGATTCCTCGGGGGAATTTATTACTCTTAATTTCTTCCTCAAGTATAAAGACAAAGCGCGGCGTTGAATTCTGCTACACTTTTTTTTAGCTTCCCGCACACAGCAGGATAGGCAGAGGAAACCTAGTGTTAAGACACTCCGTTCCCTACTTTCCGCCGCCTCAACTCACCGGCGCCCATTGCCTCAACACCAAAGCGAAGAAATGGAAATATCAATTTAAATAATATTTCAATTTCCTCGAGTGGGAATCGAACCCACAACTAGCCGGTTTTACAGTCACACTTTGTGCCCCTGCGCCACGAATGGTCTCAACACACAATTTCTCTAATATCCTTACCTAAGTTACACAGCTGCGGAACGTACACAGGCAGCCACTCCGGCTCTATCGCCACCACGTTCCTCATCACCATTTTTTTCCTCTCATCACCGGTCTCGTACAAGTCCTGGTATATCACCCATTCTGGTATGGTCTTGCGGAGTATTGAGCCGGAGTGGAGGTGAACTGGCTCGTCTAAGTTGGTTGTGTAATATGCGTATTTGTATTTACGTTTGTCTTCACCTGTGGACAAATTTGGAATTTATGTTGTATATTTTAAGGCCTTCGTAGCTCAGGGTCACTAGCGTGCGAAAAGAAACGCGACGGTTGGGGGTTCGATTCCTACTTCGAAGAATGAAATATTTAATATTTTCATTTTCTCGCTCTGTGGCGAATGGAAGTGTCGTAATGAGGAAGGATTGTCTTAACACTAGTTGATTCACAGTTCGCTATATGCGAGATACAATGTGAAGCAAAACAATTTTTTTGAAGATGTAAAAATTTCAACATATATACAAATGTTTTCTTTAAATATTTTTCTGTCTTTATCCCGCTCTTGTATCAGCTTTACTCATGCATTCATTTATAATATTTTGATATAATGTTAATGGAACTTTTTGCCAAGGGAACATAGTGAAAACTGCATTAGTTCGGCTGTTTTGGTTTTGTTTTTTTTTTTATTTTTTTATTCACCATCGGTTCACCAAATTTACTATCATAGCTCTACTTCTTAGAGCATAAGATGAAAATAATAACTATTTAAAACCCACCTTCCTTAACTTCGTGCAACGCTATTTTCCTAGCGACCTGGTCCCCTAACCCACTAAGCAGCAGCTGTCGTAACAACCTCGCTTGTTTATCATCAGGTGGTTTCATTTCGGGGTCTACCGTCACGTTCACGTTGGACACGCTGAGGTTTATCTCTGATGTTAGTTGTTTACGCAGCTTCCGTATTTCTTTGATTGCCTAGAAAAAAGCATATTAAAGATTTTTTTTCCCCAAAGTATGCGTATGGTTGCACTCCCTTTCTCCACTTATTTTTTTCAAATTTAGTAATTAGTGAAAAGTTATTATCCAATTAATTATTAAAAAGTATTATGTAAAATTTTTAAACTTATGCTAATTATAGCTTAGTTATTGCTACAATAAAAATGCTCAATTATTTTTTTATTTATATAACTTATGTACTTAAAACATAACCAATATACTTTATACAAACTTTCACAATGTTTTACACTACCTGAAGTTAGCTGATCTACAATAGCTGCGGATATATGATTTTAGAATTTTTGAGTGTAAAATGCACAAATGTTCAGATAATCTAACTATCAGGGTAGGCACGACTCGTCACCCGTACTATATTTACCTTTTCCCTCAATCCATACTTAGCACAAAATAATTCTTCTTCCCCTTTAATATATGCATATTCAGCTGCACCGACTGCTCTCAAAAGTACTCCGGGGTCGCCAAGTAAAAGTGTGTTGCCAGATGCAGGCCAACTATCTGCTTTACCGTTCATTACCTATATCAAAATAGATTTATTTTTAAAAACATTATATCTGAGATATTATAATTTTTTAACTAATTTTCGAGACATTGCGTGGTAAACGGAGGATCAACGTGAAATTAAATATATGAAAATAAAATATTTCTAATGCATTTATATTGGCTATCTGCTTTAATAAAAAAAATGGTATGCCAAATATTATATTACTACGTCCATACAATGTTTTTTAATAGGTTCCCAAAGATAAAAATAATATAGAAATACAAAAAATCGTACCTCTTGAACAGATAATGCGGACACCAAAGCAATTGTGTATGGCAGTAAATCAAATTGATGGCTAAGTGCCAACATTTTTCCATATCGCGGCAGCAATGGAAACGCTGACACTGCTTTACCTAGTGGAGTTACTTTAAGTATCTGAAAAACATAAATATTAATATTAATAAATAACTTTTACCTGCACCCATAGTCAAATTTCAATAACTAACCATTAAACTTTTGTTTTTTTTAGCTATGAATATTGGATATATTAAATCCCCATTTATGTATAATAACTTAAATAATTAAAAAAATATAAATATTTTATCATAATTAACGTTACCTCTTCATCATCTTGTGGTTTTCTTTTTACATCTGGTTTTTCCAATATGCTGAGCACTTCAAGTCTCTTTTCCGCTAAACGCAATTGCAATCTATCGGGTGCAGTTGGATAAGGGAAGTTTACTACCTGAAATAATTATTTTATATATTATTTAACAAAAAATAACTTTTGTGGCAGAGTTGTGACTTAACTTTATCGTGTCAAGGATAGATATAAAGGATACACAATACTAAATCCCTTCTACTTATTGCATGGAAAAAAGTGTTAATGAAAATGTCTTGTAAAATTATCTGAGCCAAATAATCAAGTAATCAGTTTTGATAGATAATCTAGTATAATCATTATATTAATATATAAATAAAATGAAGCTCAAAATGATATAAACAATACGGAACTACGCGGCGTAGAACACTGAAAACTAGCAACGAAATTCTAAAGAGACACGGGAAATTCGGACCACTAGTATAAGATATAAGGAAAGAGTGCCCTTATATTAAGCATCAGCTCTACAGCGAGTCGGTTGTAGTGCTTGTCTTGACCTTTGAGAAAGACTTGGCTTATGCCATACTGCACTACACTTTATACTATTGTACAGTACGTTTGAAGAGATGTGGCCGCCCTGAAGATAGCCAGCGACAAAAGTCAAGCTGGTACTGTCCCGCACAGTCGGTAAACAATACAGAAACCACGGCGACTACGACTCTTACACTCTATGAAATGTACTCTAAGAAACCTCACCTTATCAATCCCCATACACTTCATCATCAGCACCAGATCGTCCACAGGCCTCCGACACAGGTCTGGCTGGTATTGTTCAGCACAATCGTGTTGGAACACGGCGGCGCTGTATAGGCGGTAGGCGTGTCCGGGCGCGGTACGTCCCGCGCGCCCCGCTCGCTGTGCCGCGCTCGCCTGCGATGTCCACACCACGCGCCAAGTGCTCGCGCCCGTGGTGTGGTCGTAGATGCTGGGATTGGGTATATTGGGATATGTGAGATACATATAGCAGAGTAGACAGAAAGGCTTAGTGTTAAAACACTCGTTTTTTCACTAATAAAAAACCAATAAAATATAATCAACTTCAGAATGTTTTCTACATATAGTAGGATAAACCTACTTTTAGAACGATTTGTTCCTTCTGTCAACTCTGTACCACGCTCTGTCTAATTTCTGTCCTGCCGGAAATTGCGTGTTGAGTAGCGAAACTCATGCTTCATTTTGTTGCCAGAATGAAGAAATGACAATAATTCATTTCCCCGAGTGGGAATTGAACTCACAATCGTCGTTCAGAAACACTGGTTTCTACTTTTCTAAATAAATCTTTTCTTAGTGTGTGAATAATACTTAAAAAATATATTTCAAATATGTGTACTAACCGCATTTTCTTCTTCCCACTATCAACAACATATTTAATAGCTGGTATAGTGAGTGATGTTTCCGCGACATCTGTGCTTACAACGCACAGCCTTGCCCCTACGGGTGGGGGTTCAAATACACGCGCCTGTCTCGACGAACTTAACATAGAGTATAGAGGTAACGCCCATAGAGGTTGCCGACACGATTTAATTTCCGTTGTAAGAGTATCTTCTTCTGCATCTGAAATAGAAAAATAATTCGTTTTATAAAAATAATAACATCATAGTGTCAATTTAGATACTGATTTTAATATTGGGCCATGTATGTAGGTTCAATTCTGGCTAATCTGGTAAGGCTAGGTTATATATGAACAACTATCCAAAAAAAAAAAAAGTAAAACCTAAAGGCAAATATTTTATAGTTCCACATTGTATTCCGCATAGTGCGGTGGGTAAATAAGATCTAGTATTACGATACTCTCGTCGATATTACGCGTCGATTGGCGAAGTAGAACACCGCGTTCTATCTTCTTTACCAGAGCTAAGAACGAAAAAACTGAAGTCCCCAAAGTTGTAATCAAATCCACTACCGACACGTTTACAGACGCAATATTTTTTTCTATGTAAACAATTTACCTGAATCACTAATATGTCCTTCGCTATCGTCATCACTTATTAAATCCGCTTGGCCATCGTCTTCGGGCATATCGTAGTCGTCTAAATTAATTTTAGGCAAACTTTTGGATTTTTGCTTAGCTTTCCGCCTGGCTTTTCTCATTCTTTTCATTTCTTTTTCAACCTATAAAAATATAATATGTTTTTTATAAATATTAAAAATGCCTTAAGATGCCGTTATCCGGGCAACATATGATCGGTGTAAAATTTGAGAGAGATTTATAAATACGGACCCTAGATTATTTATATCCACTAATAGTACTTATATGCAAATGTAAATAATATTAGAACTCATTTGCACACCCATCTTAAATCCGACAAAGGTAAGTGATGCTTCACCTCCCATATATATCCTATATGCCATAAAATATATTAAACAAGAATTACCTCATCATCATCAGATTCTATATCATCAGGTTCTGAGTTCAAAGCAGGATCTACTTCATTGGTAGTTTTCTTATTTATGATCTTCGAATAATCAATATTTTTACGATATGGAAATGAAGCCTTTAGTTTACGTACTAAATAGTTCACCTGTAAGAGGGCATTATTAAATAAATATATTTGTAATTTAAAAAAAACAAATTATATTTCTTTTAGCTTCACGCTGTATCCCACACATAGCAGGGTAGGCAAAAGAAGCGTAACATTAAGGCATATCATTATATTTTTCATGTTGCCAGTTTTTTGCATTAATAATTAATATTGTCTAGTAAATGTAATATTTTTCTCTTTATTGATAACAATATTATAAAATTTTTGGAATCATAAAAAATACGTATAAATAAAAACAAAAATGTTTTTATAATAAGTACACTAATAATAAAAATATACACTAATATCATAAGACTGAACAGTTCATTTGGTTGAACCCTCTAATCTTAGGAACTAATGTTTGTTAAATGAAAAATATTTTAAAAGAATTATTACCTCTTGTTGTCCAGTGACAAATATCAAAATGCCTCCTTCTGGTAATCTCGTGTGTATTTTAACAGTTTTCTTATAAGCTTCCTTCAAATAATCACTATATGTGTGTTTATTGAAGTGTATCGTCACTGGATATTGTCTTGCTTCTACCTGTTGAAAATTAATAGAAAATGTAGATTTATGTATATACTTTTTTTAGTTTACGCTGTATGCTGTATATAGCAGGATATTAGGGGCTGGCCTAGTGTTAGGACACTCCGTTCCCCACTTTCCACCGAGCTTTCCTGCGAAACTCAATGAGGCGCTTTGCTTCGTTATAAAAGCAAAGAAATGAAAATATCAAATAGCTCGAGTGGGAATCGAATCCCCAACTTAACACATTTACAGTCGCACGCTTGAACTTGAACGCCACAACAGCCTACTCATCTATTTACTTTAGTATAATAAACATACCTTAATAACAGGTGGAGGTACTTTAAACAATCTTATATTTTGCGTGAAATCCTCCACGCGCAACGTAGCTGACATTATTATTAGTCTTAACGGACTCCCTCGTTTCCTTCTCAAAGGCACTATTCTCGATAGAAGTCCCAGTAAAATATCTGTATAGACACTACGCTCGTGGGCCTCGTCTATTATAACCACTGAGTATTTGCTTAGAAGGAAATCTGATTGGATTTCTTTAAGGAGAACACCTGAAATAATATAGAGTTAAAATGTATTTAGATTTTTATATGGTAATGTAAAATTAATAGTAATTAAATTTGTAATGGAGGTGATTTTTTTAGTGCAATGAAATAGAGTGCTTTAACTTCCGTCTTGAAAAGAAAAGATTTTTGTTGTTTTTGCGGCTTGCTCTCTATTATTTTTCTCTAAAAATAAGAAGTTATAGAGTTTATTTGGTTTCATAGGCTTATGCCACGAATCACCGGTTCAAATAGATTTTTGTTTTGTTTTAGATAGTCTATTTATCGAGGAAAACTGTATAGCTGTATATATAACCTTTTGTACTTGTGGTCAGAATTATGTAAAGCATTTAGAATGTGGCATACACAATCTTTACTTATTTCCATTTGTCCATATCAGCAATACCACATTCAAAATATAACATATAAAAATAAAATTAACAAAAAAATGTACTTACCATCAGTCATAAATTTTATTTTAGTGTCCTTAGTAACATTACCCTCAAATCTCATCAAATAAGACACTTCTTTGCTACTCAATCCCAATTCGTGACCAACTCTTATCGACATGGCCACTGTTGCAACTCTCCTTGGTTCTGTTACCGCTATCATTTTACTTTGGGCGTAACCCGCTTCGTAGAGAAATTGGGGTAGTTGTGTTGTTTTACCGCTACCTACAAGTCATATTATTTACTTGAAGCCACAGAACAATTCTAAATAACTTATATCTAAATATGGCAATTTACTATGTATGTATGCAATAATATTTTATAACTCAATTAAAACTTGTATATTTTATTTGGATTGTTTTAACCATAGCATATTAGACTGAGATGAATATTTTTTTAGAAAACATATAAATTTACATTTCTATTAGGATAGGGATATTTTTACAAATTTCCGCTACACAAAGAGAATTACATAATAAAAATTATAATTTGGACAGGGAGAATGCTGTTTTATTAAATTTTGATAACACTTAAAAAATGTTTAATTAATACTCTGTAAGCAGTCCCAAATTAAGGCTAAATAATAAAAAAGAAAAGAAACATACCAGTTTCCCCAGCAACTATTAAGAATTCATTTTCATTGACAAGCTCCATTATTCTTTGTTCCTCACCCAAAATGGGTAATTTCAATCTTGCCACTTGTATTTTAGGGTCCCTATTCACATCTACATGAACTGTTGTATGTTCCAGCAAAGGCTTTTTTTCTTCTTTTTTTTGAGAATTAGTCATATTAATAATGTTATCATTATTTTTATTTACATCAACATTTACATCATTATCTGTATTACTTTCTAAAACAAGTGTGTCTTCTTCATCTTCTTTAATATTTTCGTTAATTTTTCCATTTAAAATATTTTGATTATCATTTATTTCATTTTGCGAGTTTTCTATTACTTCTGGTTCGTCGTCAGATTCCGATTCTTCTTCACTGGATGATTCTTCAAGGCCAATAATATTTGGATCATATTTTTTCTTTTTTGAGTTATCTACATTGCCCATTCTAAGTAGCCTTAGTCTTTTTTTAGCACCTGAAACAATATGTTAAATATAGTATGTAAAGTTTATAGTGACAACATTCATCTATTCATCTATTGAAAAATATTTGTGTGTCAGTTAGTTCATAGCGGCCAAGAATTTCACAGAAAGTGAGGAAGTGATGTCGTGGAAATGGAGTGTCTTAACACTAGGTTTCTCTCCTATCCAGCTGTGTGGGATGCTGAAAAAATTTATCTATTCATTAAGGATGGCTTTATATACATGTGTACAATTCGCATGTCCCTATTAACATTGTCGGATGTGAAAATCAGCCTTTTTAAAGGATTCTTTTCCACATATGATTGTGGTTAATGAAAATCTACACCCTTACTATTAAAGATTCACAGATTTTTATATAAAAACTCTGTATATTTCTATTAACCATGGCCATATATACAAAAAATATGAACATTTTAAACTTCAAGAAACTCTTCTGTAAAGTGGTAGATTTTCAAATCTGATAGTGTTAATAGAGACTGCTCAATTATGTATGCGACAGGTGAAATTTTTATTTTCAGATTTAAGGCCACAATTATTTTATATACTATAATCATTGTTTTAAACTCAGGCAAATTTTGCATATATCACAATATAAAATTGTACATGCCATAGTATATAAATAATACAAGCTAAATGCTTGAACTAGGCCTTTATAGTTTTCATGTAAGAATAATAAAATATATACATTTCATACCAGCAATACTACTAAATTTCTTTTGTTCACTAGGTTCTGCCTTATTATTCTGTAAGGTTTCTTCAACTTTGTATTCATTTAGCTTTCTCAATCCCAGAGTTTGTATACTTGATATTGTTGTCAATTGTTTTACTTCCTCAGGAGTCGCTTGCACTAGTGCCAACGATTCTAGCAAAGCTGCTCTCTACAAAAAAAGAAACTACTCAGTCACGTGTAGGTTTAATGATGCCAATGCATATTAATGCTCACTTTCTAAACTCTTCTCTACTGACACCTACAAAGTAAAATCTGGAAATGACTTAATATTAAGTCCACATAGACCAGGATCTAAGAGTAAACTGTAAAATTTAGAGGAAATTTAAGAACAACGATCAGCAGAGCAAAAACAATGTACATATATGAGTAATAAGTATTTTGTGATATTTATAAATAAAAATACTTACATTTTCTTTTTTCTTCTTTTTGTCAACAATTTTTTCTAGCCGTTTTCTGTGGGCTTTTGATAAAAATGTTGTTTTTTCTTTTTTATCAGTAACAATTTTTGTGCTTCTCTTCTTTGAAGGTAATGCCAATAAATTACTAGAGTCTGTAAATCCATATTCGTTACCAGCAAAATCTACTTTAATCTGGAACACAATTAATTATAAAAAAGAAGGTTAAACAGTGTTTTGAAGTTATGAGATTCTTTTAGACATCTACAATTTGTAAAAATTATTAACTACTTGCTTACCATACTATAAAATATATATTTATTTACCTCATTTGTCTGAGAATCATCAATGTTAGTCTTCACGACCTGTCGAGCCTTTGCATTGTATCGTTTTTTACCCATTTTATCTTTCGTTTAATCGTAGTAAATTTCCAACCTTTAATACTAAAAATAATTATTTTTATAAGCTTTAAATCCTTACTTTATATATCAAAACGTAATTAAGCAACATATCAACGTGCTTTTGTTATGACTTTTAATGACAGCTAAATGATCATTGAAGCATTGAACACACTTGTGGCGTTCCTTGCTACGTAATAGACTAATGAATAAAACGAAGTTTCTACTTCTTGAATGATTTCTAGTATTTAATAAAAAGAAATTTATAAAATTAATGTCATAGTTAAAATATGAATTATATATATATATATATATATATATATATATATATATATATATATATATATATATATATATATATATATACTGAAACCACTATCGGCACAATGATAGTCGCATTATTATTATATTGTAGTGGCAACCATTGTTTTTTCAATTCTTTATGCGATTTTGTTTCAAATATTGTTGGATTCACATAAAAAACATATGAGTGCAATTTTTTAACAAAAATGCACTAACGCACTGGAATAATTCTTCTAGGCAACCCTGGTGTCATCTGTTTTACTAACATGTATCATTCTTAACGATAAGCTTAAATATTCATTAAAAAAATAGATAACTGCAGATTTGTGCACTGGGCTATCAGGCCATATATATATACTACTTATTTCATGCTTTTTTTACTAAACTGATATTGATAGATTCTCTGCCTTATAATTTAATAATAAATCAAGCCTAAATCAGCGGAATTACATTTTATTATAATTTTTAATTTAAATAAATTTCAGTTCTAAAACCAATCTAAAATTATTTCTCTACATTGGCAATATATGATTCAAATGTCAAATGTCGGTTGTCAAAAAAATGTGTCTAATGTCCATTGTATTTTATTGTTTTGATTCTTTTTTAGTTACTATTAAATAACCTATAATATGAAATAATTTAAGTAAAATATAAAAGGACTTATTGTTATTATCAATTGAAACAGCATTTAAAATGTTTCAAGAATTGTGTCGTAAGCGAATTAATGTAAATAAATATGAAGAGACTCTTGTATCATGGGAAAATTCAGTACTTACTATTCGGGGAAATAAAAATTTACATATGATGGATTTATCATATAATTTACAATGTATAGAAAAAACTCTCGATATAAATGAATGTACAATAACAAGCAACTATGAGAGTCCCTTGCCGTCTGGTTATCTTGCAAATTATGCAGCAGACGGTTTGACGAACTTGGAACTTGTAGAAATGATTACGAATCCTGCTTTTTGGTCACATAATAATTATCTCGCTCAGGAGATGACAAATATAATTACATATAAATGGTCCCCGGAAAATATTATAAATAATCATGAAGTTATAATTGCAACTGTCAACAGTATTGGAAATATAGAATTATATGGATCAAAAAAACAAATTTGGTCAAGTATTATGAATTTTTCTAACGAAGTGAAAGAATATTTACAAGAAGAATACGAAAACCTCAAGAATTGTCCAAAAGAATTTATAGAAATACAAAAGGCTGTTTATAAATTACAAACCTCTTCAATTTGCTGGGCCCCAAAAATAAATCCTGATAAATCATGTTACTTTGTAACTGCTCAAAAGTCTGGCGATATACTATTTTGGTGTTTAAAACAAAATAATAATAATTTAGATATAAAATTTTATGGCAAACTTAGTAATGAATGGGAAATTGTAGAAATAGTTTGGATTCCTATAGAGAGTGAAAAGTTTATATTACTTCTTTCAAATGAGTACGGACAAATTGTGGCCAATCACTGTGAAGTAGTTAATGAAAAAATCCAACTATTAAATGAAGATATTCTGTGGTCGCATAAAGACAGGATGATTGTGACACATCTAGAGTATATTAAAGAAAATGATAATTTACTATTATTCTTTAATAAACACAGACATTTTGTAGTGCAACTGTATGACAAATCTTTTAATCTGCTTTCACAGAGTATAAATAATATAAATGATAATAAAATAACTTGTATTACAAAAAAAGAAAATGTAATTTACACATGTACAAATAATATAAAGATATATGAAATAGGGTATTCATTTAATAATAGTGAAATAATAATAGCATTTAAATTATTAGAAACCAAAGACCCTTATAAATCATATGAACTGTGTGGACTTAGTTTGTCGAAAAATAGGGCCATATTGGCACTTACTTTGATAGACAGAAAAGTGTTGTACAGACAGAAAACATTAAAAATTGATATAGCTTTATTGTGTCGTGAAAGTGATATTGAAGATTATGCTGCAAATATCTTGAACAATCCTTCGAGAAAATTGACAGACATATGGGATCATATTGAGCTTTTCAGATGTAAAGTTATTAAAACGAAAAAACTACCAGAATTAGATTATAACAGATTATTAGAAGAGGGTGAGACAGATCTATACAAACTAAAGTTTTATTTAATTTGCCTTATTTTATATGATAATTTAGATAAATCAATATCAACAAGTACAATTGAACCACTTCCAGAAACGTCAATAGACATTATAAAAAACAAAATACTTTTATTACAAGCAGTTGCAGTTCTCAACAAAATTTATGAAAAACATGAAAAATGTAATGAATTGACAGATTTTGATAATGAAATCTTTAGTGGTGGTAAAAACTATTTATATTACTACTGTGAGTTATATTCAAAAATTGCAACAGATTACATCAAAGAAGATGTCCTTAAAATGTCAATTTCTAACATTAAATACATATGTCAGGGTTGTGATGAAGAAATAAAAGACTTTTCATGTCCGTCGGGGCATTTAAATATGTTTTGTTGCCTTTCTTTTACAATTATTGATGATGATGATTATCTGGTTTGTAAAAGTTGTGGTGCTACAGCGAGGAGAGAATTGATAGATAAAGAACCAACTTGTGTGTTTTGTGATTTATATTTGTCTAATAGTTGTTTACCAGTGTAAATTTATTTAAAACTATTATATATATTATACATATAGAATATTTCTAAATTATATTATCTTAACAATCAAGTATTTCATTTTCAATTTTCTTTTACATACTTGATTTTAAAATCAAGTAATTTATGTGTGCCAAGTTGTTTAAAACAAAATGTTTTGTACAGGCTAGTCATGGCACAGAGGCGAAGTAATTTATGCGTGCCAATGCTTTGTACAGGCCAGTCATGGCCCAGGGGCAAAAGACTAAACTTGACAGGTTGTGAGTTGGATTCCCGCTTGAGGAAAATGAAATATTATACTATTTTCATTTCTTTGGTCCGTTCTTGAGGCGCAAGGCGACGTTGAGTTGACGGGGCAGGTCTTAGGCTGAACTTTAGCTTTGAATAGACATGTTTATTAATTGCGAACAAATTTTTTGTAAGTTATTTTTGGAATAACTACTCTGGCATAGGCACAGATCATTGGGCCTCCTCTATTCCTACGTCCATGGCATTGCCTCCAAAATTATGCGAGAAGTGGGGAAAGTTAGTAACATAATGGGAATGGGTTCCCTTTGTCTACCCTGTTGTGTGAGGCCATACATTGACCGGGTGAATTTCCTTTTGTTCCTACAACTTTTTTTTCATGTAGGAATGCATTGTATTCTTTAGATTAAGAACTACACTATGCATGTAGATTCACAGTTGCTTGCATTTTTACTATACATGCATTTCTTCACACCAAAAATTTTTTCAATAGTACTCAAGCTCAAAATTATTTTCCGTTTATCTTTACCTTATGTACTTATTTTAATCAAATAATACTAAATTTAGTGATTTAGTTTTTTAATAAATTTATAAGATAATTAAAATACATAATATTAATAACATTAACTATTCGGCTACGTAGTGTCTGACTGCGCTGCCATCCCAAAAGCTAGTGGTAAGTGTCTGAAACAATATTATTTGTGTTGTATTTTTATTAATATCGAGGCAAAGCTTCTAGGTTCCCTCTGCCTACTCTGCTATTTGCGGAATACAGTATGGAGTGAAACTTAATATCAAAAACTTTTAACACTCTAATACTAGATATAAGGTAAAAATTGGTACCTGAGTAAAAAAATATGTCCCTATAGGTATTATTTGTTTATGAATTACCATTATCTATTCTTGCAAGTCGTGGCGCAGCGGCACAAGGGTGTGACTGTAACGCGACGGTTATGGGTTCGATCCCCACTCGAGGAAGTGAAATATTCACGCAATGCCTCCAGAATTCGGCGGAAAGTGGGGAACGGAGTGTCTTAACACAACTTTCCCTCTGCCTACCCCGCTGTCTGCTGGGATACAGCGTGAAACTGATTTTATTTTAATTACCATTATTTGATTTTATTTAAAAATATGCTATATGATTTATTTCCATATTATTATTATTATATATACTTACCACAATAAGTTTGTCTAGGCTGTATTCTCTCTTGTAGGTCAACACGCGACCGTCCGCGAATTTTTGCTCTTGGACTACTTCGTCGCCGTTCACTTTGAAGATTGTTCTTGACTGAAATTAAACAAATAAAAATTTATTTAGTGTTTTTTAAATATTTTTTATATATAAAAATTTTATACATTATCTAAGAAAATTTAAACTCGGTTCATAAAATACAGCCTGGTGACAGACGGACAGACCCGCTTTACCCTTTGGGTATAAACCCGAAAAAAAATAACAACTTTCTTACAAAGAAGAGAAGAAAGAGGTGTGGCGGAGAGAGATAGAGTCTGATTGTAAACACAATGGTTGTGGGTTCGATTTTCACTCAGGAGAATGATAATATTAATTTTATTTTCATTTCCCAGCTCTAATAGACAGAAAATTATAAAATTGTTTAAAATGTAAATTTATTTATCATATTAATATATTTTATTACGAACTTACAACGACTCCTTCAGTAATTTCCTCGTCAAATTCAACTCCATCTTGGAATTTGAGGTCCTTCGAGCCAGCTTGACTGTAGCTAGAAAGAATGTACTCATCACCCTCTTTTGCTAACTTTTGTGAAGGCTTATATTTGAGTAAAATCTCAGCTTTGTCCTCAGGAATGCCTGCAAAAGAACACACCAACATTTTTTTAGAAGCTAAAGGTTATATAACAGGGCAATACAGTAGTATCATTTCCAAGTAATTTAAATCACAAATAAATAATAATATAAACTATAAAAGTACATACAAATTATTAATTAAAAAAATATACTTATTTTAAGCATTATAAATTATGTAAGCAATTAAAAAAAAAAGCTAACTCGAGTAATCGTCGCAAATTTTGAAGGCATTGCGTGTGGAATAGCGGAACTCATCGCCGCGCTTTGCCACCGGAGTGTCTTATCACTAGGTTCCCTCTACCTATTTGCTATGTGCAGGATACAGCGTGAAGCTGAAAAAAAAACTCACCCAAGCTAGCAACGAATCCCTCGAAGTTTTCATCCTTCTCGTGTTTATATTCCTTGCCTACGTACGCCATTTTTTTAGTTTTACAGTAAACTCTTATCGTATCCTACATTTATAATAGCCGTGCAATGTATCGATAAACGTTTGCCTCACCTGTTATCACTTTATCTATTATTTACTACGATTTCGAACTTTACACATATCTTTCGAACTTTACACATATCTTACGAACTTTATACTAATCGATAATCATTTATTTATCAATAAAGCCTTTTTCACATTTGTATTGGAAAAAAAACGACCAAATGACAAAAGTAAAAACACGTAACAATTATATTAACAAGAGACGGTACTTTGTGAAAAAAAATATTAACTATAATTGTAAATTGTAAAAAAATGCATTTTTTAATTATTTAAAAGTTTATTTCCCATATACCTAAGTCGTACGGCAGAAGTGTCTAGAGTATATTAATGGCCTTAATGCGCGACTTATAGGTATTTATTTCTATTACTAGCAGTTCCCGCGCGGCTTCGACCGCTTTTTTTAAATTTTATAAGTATTATCTGTTATACAGTTATACATTTAATAAATTGTAATTTAAATATTTTGGTATTTTATTTAATTTTGGCTTGCGAAAATTGTCGTATTTAATAGAAAATATTAATTTCATATTCAAATTTAACTTCCGTCCTAACTTTATCATGTTATGTATAATTAAAACAATATTAAATTTGGTTAATTTAGTTTTTTAATAATATAAAAAATAATAAAAGATTAAATATTAATTATTCAGCAACGTAGTGTCTGACTGCGCTGCCATCCCAAAAGCTGGCCTTAATTGTCTGAAACAATATTACATAATACGTAGTATATATATTTTTGCGGCGTTAAATTCTGCCACTAAACACGCAATGCCTCGAGAATTCAGCAGAAAGTGGGGAACCGAGTGACTTAGCATTAGGTTCCCTTTGCCTACCCTGCTGTGTGCTGGGATACAGTGTGAAGCAGATTTTTCTTTAGTATATTTTGTTTTGTATATTATAATCGAGGTGTAGAGTTCCGCCACTCAACACCTCAAGAATTCACCGAAAAGTGAAGAACGGAAGTGTCTTAATAGAGAACAGGCGTATATTAACCTTAGGTTCCCATTCCACCTAGGTATTATTTAATTGTGAGTTTGTGAAATTTTCATATTTATTCTTTATATGTATACTCACAAGAATAAGTTTATCTGGACTATATTCTCTCTTGAAGGTCAAACTGCGGCCGTCACCGAATTTTTGCTTTTGAACAATTTCGTTGCCGTTTACTTTAAAGATGGTCTTTGACTGAAATCAAAGAAATAGCAATTAAATTATAACTATATTTAAATATTCTAATTTAATATTAAAAGCTTATTTAACCTTAATCAACATCAGAAAAAGCAAGAGAGAGACAAACTAGTATATTTAGTAAGGCGACGAAACTGATAGAAACAAGTGAAGTCAGTGATTCCCGGTAGCGTATTTTTCCTACATATTTAAGTTATTTGCCTATAACCTTATTATTTGCGCCAATGTTAAAAAAGTAAACTAAATTGTCGATTTAACAATTGGCACAATGAAAAGGACTTTTCAGTTTTAAACAAAACTAAGCGAACTTATTTTAAATAGAAGTAAACAACTTTAGTCACTATCCTACTATATGCGGAAGAAAAAACACAATTCTAGCTCACTGCCATCAAAAAATTGTAAAATTATTTAAAAAAAAACCATATGTGAATATTTTGTTACTTATTAATGGAAACAAATAATTATTTTCCAGTCATAGTTTAAAGGTACTTACAACGATTCCTTCTGAAATTTCCTCATCGAATTCAACTCCATTTTGGAATTTGACGTCTCTTGTACCACTGGGACTGGTGCTAGAGAGAATGTACTCGTCACCGTTCTTAGCTAGCTTCTCTGTAGACTTATGGTTGAGCACAAGCTTGGCTTTGTCCTCGGGAAGGCCTGTAAAGAAAGTGTTAATTATTTATCTTATTAATTATTCATTATGGAAGGTAAAGAAATTGCAACCTATTTTAAGAATCAACTTTACCTAATATTTACAATTTATTTTCCAATATGCAAGTAAATAAATTGTAATTATTTTGTAACTAGATACATTTAAATTTGAATTATACAAATAGATATTTTAAAATCAAACAAGAGGTAGGAAGACGTAGACGACGACGAGAAAACGTAGAAGGCATCCAGGTAGGAAAAATTTATCTTACTTGCGAACTTATTGTAGCTATCTATTATTAATTAAATATACCTAGTATTTTATTTTTTTGCTATATTTTAAGAAATCCTAATTTAATGTATAAAAATATCCCTAAGATAATTAATTTAATAATGACAAAAAATATTACTGAATTAATTATAGAAAACAAAAATACCTACACAATTTTAGACATTTCAAATAAAATAATTTTACATTTCAATTGTTTTAAAAAATGGATATAAGGCCATAAAAATATTATAAATTAATTATTTTTAAGTATATAAAAATATTAAAAATGAGCTAATTTTAAATATTACCCAAACTAGCAACGAATCCCTCGAAGTTTTCATCCTTCTCGTTTTTGTATACTTTGCCGACGTACGCCATCTTTCAGTTTTTCAGTAAGCTCTAACAATGCACAATAAAAACAAAAAACAATCGTACCCTATATTTATATCAACCGTGAAATATATCAAAAAATGCTTGGAACACCTGTTTATCTCTTTATATCTTATTTATTGCAATTTCGTACTTTGCACATACAAATCGATTGTCATTAATAAGGCCGTTTTCACATTTAAATTGAATGAAAATCAAGATAAAAACGTAAATTGTTGAATTAGATACTAACTAACATCTACATACAATTTGTGGTAAGTGGTGGTATCCTAGTTTCCGCTGAACTCTAGAGGCATTGAGTGTTGAGTGGCGGAACTCGACGCCGCGATTTGCCTCGACACCAAAGCGAAGAAATGAAAATATAAATTTAAATAAATATTTAGGAATAAAGCAAGCATACTTTTCTCATCCATATTGCCATGTATGTTAGCATCAGCAGACATGTGAATTCCTTGGAGGGATGCCCTAGCAGTGCACTCTCCCAAGGTGGAATTCGGATGGAACGTTGCAGCTCTCAAAACGGCTGGCATAGGTTCCATCATGGACCCCCTGTATTTATAAATTACTGATACCTATAAATTTTTACTTTCTTATAAAAAATACATTTGATAGAAAGTAAAAGAATAAATAATGAATGTTTTTTTTTTCAGAATTTTCTGTTAACAGATATTGATTATTGATTATTTATATCTATATTTCTATCAACGTGATTCCCTTTAGTGAATCATTTGTATGTGATAGAGGATGATTCATATGTATTATGTATTGTTATATAACGTGGAAGTTTATTATTCTATTCATATATAAAAAAATATTTAAAAAAAATAATCTTATTTCGAAAAACTGTTTTTTAGCTAGCTTTCTATATACCATATACCATAATATATAATAATAATAATAATAATAATCTTTATTTAAACACTTATTTGATACAATAATTGGTTAAGGTACTGTCCTCTTAAATAAGTTACAAAGTAATTGTATGTACAGTGTATTGTGTATTGTATGTATATTTATTACGTTTACTCAAGCTTTGCACCACATTTTGCTCTCAGTCTTATATGTATCTTATCCTTGGATTGGTCGCCTGGAACAGATCACTTTTAGTGATAAGGCCGCCTTTGTGCATTTTATGTCCTAAAATAATCTTAATAATTCTTGTAAATGTGCAATAAAGACTTTTTATCTTATCTTATTCATAATTCTAGCTGTTTTCACAATTTAGGCCAGATTCACACTGTTACCCACATAGTGCCAATTGGGTAACCGGCACTATGTGTGTGGGTGTGTATGTGGGTTAGCCAAAGCGTTCCTGAGATAAAGCGTCTTAACAGACAGACAGACAGACGGACAACAAAGTGATCTTGTAAGAGTTCCATTCTTTCTTTAAAGGTACGGAACCCTAAAAATGGATTAATCATAAATTAAATCCCGATTATTTTATTTTTATGTCCCGCTTTTGGTGAAAGAATCCCGCTTTTTTACGTAAAATGTTCGAAACTAGCGCTTTTTGCCAATAACAAATCTGGCAACGCTGGTACTATACCTCTATAGACACTTGGTCTGTATTATTTTTTTATCTTATTATAATATTT
>JAEBDU010012930.1:2439-23027 GCA_016802625.1 Heliconius numata
TTGTGGATAAGCACGTTATAGGTCTATATTGTGCAGGGTCTGGAGAAAACTTGCCTTTCGGTATCATATACGTAACTCCAGTCGCCATAAAATTGGGTATATTCTGCTTTTTAAAAATGATTTCCGTTAAATTTTTCGCTATTGCTTTATGAAATATAGTTAATTTTTTGTACCAAAAGTTGTGTACTTTATCTACACCGGGTGATTTCCAATTATGGAGTTTAGTAGTAATTTTGAATATTTCGGCTTCAGTTATTTCAGTAAAATTCATTTCATCTATTGTTTTGTATTTATTTATCTCTTCTAATATCCATTCAGCATTTTCATTGTGTTTTGACTCCTGCTCCCATATGTTCGACCAATATGTAACTAACTGTGTTTCTGTAGGAATACTCTCATTATTACTATCTTGGTATATATGATCTGGTTTTAGAAGTTGTCTATAAAACGATTTTTCTCTTGTTGTAAATAGTATATTATCATCTTTACATTTCTGTGCTTTATTGTATCTTTTAAGTCTGTGTGATTTAAGAGCTAGTTTTTGTTTTAGTGTATCCAGAAATTCTTCTACTTTTTTGTTGTCGTTTTCATGTTTAGTATGTAGCGTGGTATTACGGAAAATTTTCATGACTCTTTTAACTACTTTTTCAGATCTATTATTACTAATATATTGTGTGAGACGACCAATATCTGCTCTAAGCTTTTGTATACTTTTCTCTAATCTTATTTGCCATGGCGGCTTACTTTTATATTTTTTCCTTTGTTCTGTATCTATCTTCTGTATGATTTTATAACCTAACTCTTCTCCTATCACTACGGCTGTGCAATATATTAGTGTATGTATATCTATTAGTTGAGTGTCTTCAGAATTATAATTACTTAATATTATTGAATTAAATATTTTTATTAATTCAGTAAGTTTTTGGCTATATTTTAATTTTGGTAAATTTGGACGAGTTGTTGGATCTAATCCAGAAAAAAGATTAAGTGCGGTTGTTAGCTTCTCTTTTAAATTTTGCACATATTTTTCCGTTACTTCTGTAGGTACTATTAGAGTTTCTATTTCATTTTCTAATAAACAGGTTGAAGTTTCAGTTTGTGTATAAGTTTGTGTTGCTTGGGTTAAACAAGTATTTTGTGTTTGTTGGCGGACTTCGTATTGTGTAGTTGGTGTATTTGGTAATGTTAAAAGATTGTGGGTTTGATTACTATAAATATTTTCCATCTCTATCTCATCTAATTCTAGTTGACTTTTAACTTCTGTTTTTATTTGATTCAACAACTCCTGAGGCAGTAGTTTATTTCTAATGATTGTTCTCATTTGGTCAGATACTCTTTGCTGGGAAACATTGATGTAAGGAAATTTTTGACAAAATAGTTCGTGTAGGCGTTGTCTATATATTGTGAAATCTGTTTCTAACTTAGTGATTTGGTAATAGGTACGCATAATAAAAATGTTTACTTCAGAACTCCATCTCATGCGTACTCTCGGTTTCCCAGCTTTGGTGGACGCGGGCAAAAAGGCATTTGCCTCCCGCGCAACACTCAAAGTTGGTATGTGTTCAACTGTATGAGTTGAAGAAGGCGATGATGGTATGGAAGGTGTATAAGATTCACTACTTGGGCTATATGGTTCTATAGGACTATTGGTTAGGGTGGTGTGTTCGGCTGTAGTATATTTGTCGGTGGGAGCCCGCCTGTTCAACTCCAGACCGCTGACGGTTCGCATGCTGAAACACCCAGCGTCAGCTCCAGGTGTGCCCCGACGATCACCCTCGGGAAGCGGCCCTCTCAGTTTTCTTTTTAGACGTGTCTCCATATTTATGGGTTACCTTTGCCTTGTTGGCCGTGTAAGTTTCGTCAGTACACGTTACCGCCCCCCCACGTTAGCAAGGTGTTCAGCTAGGACGTAAGGTAGGATTTTGGGGGGCTAAGGTAGGATTTTGGGGGGCACTATTATTATTTGTATATGTATTGATACTCAGTTTGAAACTGGATTTTATTGTATCTACGGGTTGTAACCAAGTAGATACAATATAAATTAATAGAATGTGTTATCGTACTTGAGGTGTATTCGTGCTCTGTTCATCTATTTGCAAAAATTTCCTTACTATTCTACAAGTATTTAGTATTGCTGCTCGCTGTAATGTAATATAAGTTGTACGTTTTAAGTTTAACATATTTAGACTATGGTGAAGATGTTTCGGTATAACCCCAGTGGTTGAGAGGACTATAGGTACTATATATACTGTTTTTTGTTTCCAAATTCTTGTCACTTCTTCTTTTAATTCTTCATATTTATTAATTTTTTCGGCAATTGTTTTTTGGAGATTATGTGTATTAGGCACTGCTATATCTATCAGGTATGTTATTTTATCTATTTTATTTTGTAATATTATGTCTGGTCTGTTAAAATGAATTGTTCGGTCAGTAAGAACAGCTCGATCATAGTATATTTTGTGGGTAGAATTTTCTAGTATGGTTTCTGGGGTGTACTTATAATAAGGGGTATCCAAATTGGTTAAAAATTTATATTTATGTGCCAGTTGTTGATGTATTATATTACATATTTGGTTGTGTCTGTGCGTGTAGTCGGAATGTGTGAGATTGGAACAAGCTCCTGTTATATGTTGAATGGTCTCTGGTTGGCTGTGGCATCTACGACATTTATCATTAGTGACTTTGCTATCTTTAATTATATATTTTCTGTAATTTTTTGTGTTTATGATTTGGTCTTGAATGGCTATTATGAATCCTTCTGTTTCGGGGAATAAGTTACCAACTTTGAGCCACATATTTGAGCCTACTGAATCTATATGTGCTTGTTCCATGTCATGCGGATGTCTTCCATGTAATACTTTACTTTTCCAATTCTCTATTAGCTGCTTTTGCGGATCTGTATGTTGGTTATTTTGACAGCCAGTTATTTCTTCTAAATTTAACGGAGTGTAATTGTGATCATTATCTTTTATTATTTTATGTATTATGCTACTGTTTGATTTATAAATGAAAAACTTTTGTAATGATTTTATTTGGTTTTGCCACAAAGTGTTAATATTAATGATACCCCTTCCACCGTGTGGTCTTTTAATGCTTAGTCTTTCTATTGCAGATTTAGGGTGAAGATAATTGTGTTTTGTTAATATAGTACGTATTAACCTCTCTAAGTTATCTATATCTGTTTTTGTCCATTTTACAATACCAAAGGAATATGTTAATATTGGGACGGCATATGTATTAATTGCTTTAATAAGATTTTTTCCTGATAATTGTGCCTTGCAAATAGCATATAATCTGTTTTTAAATTGTGTAGTTAAAAATTGTTTTGTATTTGTATGGTCTAAACCTTTTAATTGATTATATCCTAAATACCTGTAGATATCGTTACTTTCAAGAGCTGTAATAATGTCGTGATCGTTAATTAAATAATTACCTTCTTGAATTTTGCCTTTAATTATATGGAGAGTTTTACATTTATCCAGGCCACATTGCATTTTAATGTCATTGCTAAATTCTGTAGTTATATCTATTAGTTGTTTCATATCTGTATGTGTTTTAGCGTATAGTTTTATATCATCCATATAAATGAGATGTGATATTAGGGAATTGCGTGAACGTGAACTAAAACTGTATCCCAACCGGCTATTTTGTAGAAGATTAGATAATGGGTTCAAGGCAAGACAAAACCATAAGGGACTCAAGGAATCCCCTTGATAGATTCCTTTTTTAATTAGAATATGTCTGGTTCTCACGGTAGCACTATTGTAATTAAGCTGCAAGGTGGTTTTCCATTGAGACATAATAATGTTCAAAAATTCAATAATAAACGGACTTATTTTATATATTTTTAATATTTGTATTAACCAAGTGTGAGGTATGCTGTCAAAAGCTTTTTTATAATCAATATATGTACAATGCAAATTTCTATTTTTTGTTGTAGCATGCTTGTGAATGGTGGAATCTATAATGAGTTGTTCCTTGCATCCCATATGGCCTCGCTTACACCCTTTTTGTTCCTCCGCTATTATATTATACTTTTCTATATGTACCGTGATCCTAGATGTTATAACTGAAGTAAGAATTTTGTAAATTGTGGGTAAACATGTTATGGGCCTATATTGTGAAGGTTCCGACGAAAATTTCCCTTTTGGTATCATGTATGTAATTCCGGTTGCTATAAAACTGGGTATATTCTGCTTATTTAAAATAATATCTGTAAAATTTTTTGCTATTGCTCTGTGGAATATGGTTAATTTCTTATACCAAAAGTTATGTACTTTATCAGCACCGGGTGATTTCCAATTGTGTAGTTTGGTAGTAATTTTTAAAATTTCAGTTTCAGTAATTTCGTCAAAATTCATTGTATCTATTGTTTTATATTTATCCGTTTCTTCTACAATCCATTTGGCATTTTCGTTATGTTTCGATTCTTGTTCCCAGATGTCTGACCAATATGTAGTTAACTGTTCTTCTGTAGGGATACTCTCTGTATTTCTATTTTGAGATGGATGGTTTGGTTTTGAAAGTTGTCTGTAAAATGTTTTTTCTCTTGTTGCAAATAAGATATTGTCATCTTTTCTTTTCTGTGCTTTTTTGTATCTTTTTAGTCTATTAGATTTAAGAGCTAGTTTTTGTTTTAATGTATCTAGAAATTCTTCTGACTTTTGGTTATCATTTTCATGCTTAGTATGTAAAGTTGTATTACGGAAAATTTTCATCACTGTTTTAACTACTTTTTGGGATCTATTGCTATTGATATATTGTGTGAGACGTCCAATATCTACTCTAAGTTTTTCTATACTCTTTTCTAATCTTATTTGCCATGATGGTTTATTTTTATAATTTTTTCTTTGTCCTGTATGTGTTCTTTGTATAATTTTATAACCTAACTCTTCTCCTATTACTAAAGCTGTACAATATATTAATGTATGTATATCTATTAATTGAATGTCGTTAGAAATATAGTTACCTAATATTTTTAAATTAAATATGTGTATTAGTTCAGTGAGTTTATGAGTATATTTTAATTTTGGTAGACTTGGTCGAATTGTTGGATCAAGGCCAGAAAAAAGATTAAGTGTTGTTGTTAGTTTTTCTCTTAAATTTGTAATAAATTCTTCCGTGTAATTAGTAGGTACTATTAAAGTTTCTATTTCATTTTCTATTAAATAATTTAAGGATTCTGTTTGCGTAGAAGTCTGTGTTGTTTGGGTATTAAAATAATTTTGTGATTGTTCTCCAACTTGGGATACAGCAGTTGTTGTGTTTGATAAAACTAAATGACTTTGGTTTTGATTTCTATTTATATTATCCATCTCTATTTCTTCTAATTCTATTTCACATTTTACTTCTTCTTTTATTTGATTTAGTAAGTCCTGAGATACTAACTTATTTCTAACTATTGTTCTCCTTTGATCAGATACTCTTTGCTCGGAAACGGTAATGTAAGGATATTTTTGACAGAATAGTTCGTGTAGGCGTTGTCTATATGTGGAAAAATCTGTTTCTAATTTTGTGATTTGGTAGAAGGTACGCATAATAAATATGTTGACTTCAGAACTCCATCTCATGCGTACTCTTGGTTTTCCAGCTTTGGTGGACGCAGGCAAAAAGGCGTTTGCCTCCTGCGCAACACTCAAAGTTGGTACGTGTTCAACTGTATGGCTTGAAGAAGGTGATGATGGTATAGAAGGTGTGTAAGATTCACTACTTGGACTATATGGTTCTATTGGACTATTAGGTTGAGATGTGTGTTCGGCTGTAGTATATTTGTCGGTGGGAGCCCGCCTGTTCAACTCCAGACCGCCGACGGTTCGCATGCTGAAACACCCAGCGTCAGCTCCAGGTGTGCCCCGACGATCACCCTCGGGAAGCGGCCCTCTCAGTTTCTTTTGTAACCGTGTCTCCATATTTATGGGTTACCTTTGCCTTGTTGGCCGTGTAAGTTTCGTCAGTACACGTTACCGCCCCCCACGTTAGCAAGATGTTCAGCTAGGACGTAAGGTAGGATTTTGGGGGGCCTATTATTATTATTATTATTATTATTATTATATATTTAATCTCCACAAAGGATCAAACCTACGAATAATGTTAACAGTTAGAGACCACTGTGCTACTATAGTTTCAAATCAAATATTAATTTAAATGTTATTTACTTTAGTTAAGACCAGTCATGGCACAGAGTCACAAACGTGTAACTGCGATTGGTCGTGGATTCGATCCCCACTCATAGAAATGAAATATTTATTTTTGCAATTAAACACGCAATACCTTCAGAATTCGGCGGAAAATGAAGCTACAAACCATATTATTTACTTGTATATTAATAACTGCAATTATTAATGGAAAAATATCGTAAAAATTACTTTCTCATATTCACAGAAAACGATCTAAAGAAATTTGGTTGGGGGTTGGCGGGAAGCGGATGGGTCCGAAGAGCTGAGGATCGAATGTGGCGGCGAGAATTGGGGAAGGCCTATGTCCAGTGGACAAAATGTGGCTGTCGATGATGATGATGATGATTCCCAGAAAGAGTGTTAATATTATTTGATATATATATGTATATAAATAAATAAATAAATATATATAGTAGACGTCCGTCCGGTTTTCACTAAGCAAGGATGTATCAACCTCGTTACAAATCTCCACTCGTGCGCATGCATTATTCAATACATCAGACCGAGACATGTCACCGAAACGACCTTAGAGTTTTAAAGTTGGAAGTTCTAGTTATTTTTGATATTTGTTATTAATGATAATTCCATTTCTTCATTCCATAAACATTTTCTAAAATAGTTTTCTATTCACACTGAGGGTAGAAAAATATTTTATAAAATGTATAATAACGCCGCCGCCCAATTCTGTTCATGGAAAATGTGTAAAATATATTTTTTTATATCATTATTTCTACTCTATTTCATTTCAAATAGAATAAACTCACATAATATTTATAGTTGTAAATTTCTAAAATTTGAGAAAAGTTTTCGCAATTTTCCCAAAAATTTCATGGGTCTTTTAAATTAAGCTTACTAAGCTGCCCACGATATCTTTATCTATCTTTCATTTTAATTCGATGATCATCTGCTATTTCTATATAATTTCACATCTTTGGCCTTCAATTCAGAAGTTTTGACTGATTCCACGTACTGTTACATTATTAATATTTAGCCATCTGTCTTGGGTTTCTGGTACCGAAATACGAGTAATGACAGTGACATTCCAACTGAATGCACTTAGCTTGATGTATCTACTGTGTATAAATAATTTATTTATAACTAAAACTAAAATAAGGGTTAGGCCCAGTGACACAGCGTCTCACTGTAGACGCGACGATTTTGTGTTCGATTCCCATGTGAAGAAATTAATTGTTTCTTTTCTTTGCTCCGGAAACAAGATAAAAGCGTGGTTTTCAATTCCACCATTAACTAGAAGGTAGGTGTTAAAACATAAAAGTAAAGTAAACACTAAGAATATACAGAGAGATAACTTTTAGAATCTAACAGTAAAACAATCGACGGAACATTCATTATAATGAATATGTAAATACAATAGATAATTAAACTACATTAATATAATTATTATTTATGATATATCATTTACTTGCTCCCCAGGGGGGGGGGGGCATTGTATGAAGAGGTTGATTATAGTGGAAGAGGCGAAAGAGGTATGTAGAGACCGGGAGACAGGGATACAGCGTGAAGCTAAATTAAGTTATTTACTTATAGTATTTCATAATAATTTACAACTTCAGTCGTATTGAGCACTTATCAGGGTAGGCAGAAGGAACGTAGTGTTAAGACACTTCGTTCCCCACTTTCGGCCAATTTTTTGAAGCATTGTGTGTTGAGTGGCGGAAATCAACGCCGCGCTTTACCTGCTTACCAGAGTGAAGAAATGAAAATATTAAATATTTTATTATTCTTAAGTGGGAATCGAACCCACAATAGTCACACGCTTGTACGTTTATAGCTTTGAGTAATATTTTAAGACTTTATAATACTTTTTCGTATAATAAGTATACTATAAATAGCTTTGCCTAAAATACGAAGACTGGCGTTTGGTTTTCTGAGACATGCCGTTTATGGCTACCGTTCGCTGTCAACTGAATTTAACCAAAAAAGCTGATCCTACCACCTTCTCATACATACACACATATAGCGAAATGGATAGCTCTACTGCCTCTATTTGGTTCCAAGGTAAAGTTGTGCGTGAGTCAGCTCGAAGGACCAAATGTTGAAAAACATAAGTTTATATTGTAAGAAATTTCTAGAATTTTGGTTTATACAAAAAATATTTGTTAATTAATTGATTTTTTTTTCTTTTGTAAGACTCTAATTTCAGATTATATAAAAAAATTACATGAGGATTGTGTATACTGGCCCAACGGTCTTGGCAGTTAAGTTATCATCACACTACCTTGAAGTTTGTATGGGGTTGTATTGTAACAAATTTTTGTGGTTAGAAAATATTGGTACCCATAGATTAATAAATGGACATATTTATGAATTATTTATAGCATGTTTAAAATATTTTTGTTTATTTACTGATAACGATAAGTATTAAATAAAATAATATTAAATCGCTTTTTTATTTCTTTATCCTAAGAATACTCTGTCGGTCTTTCTGTTGGCGCAAAATCAGAATAAAACTGAAATTTAAGGCGCCCAAACCACAAACATGATTTTTATAGATAATAGTATCCTTAAATGGGAACCCTGGACCCTGGAGTCCGACTCGCAGTTTACCACCACCGGTTTATTCATTTGTTAAAATGCATTTCTCCTTTTATACGTGTTTGTCGGTTAAAATTGATAGAATTTATTAGTGAAGAATGTTATTTTATCTGTTGCGGATCGTCCTGCGGACAGAAGCTTTGTCGATTTCTCGCTATACTTAATGACGGCCGATCGTTAAGTTGTTTATGTTATAAGCGGAAGCGATTTTTGATATTTTTATTTAACGATTTAACGAATTATATATAGGTATTATTTTATGAATAAAAAAATAATGCATGTTTTTAATGTACTATATGAATATCGAGACGTAATAGTACAGCGTCTGGCTGTAAGCACGATATTTGTGGGTTCGATCCACTCGGAGGAATCATTAATTTTCATTTCCTCGCTCTTTATCGTACTATAAAGAAAGAACGATAGAAATTTTGTTTTAGGGACTCTAAATTACGTCAAAAGGCCTAACACTATATAGAAATTTAAATATAATTCCCTTGGACCAAAGCTACGCATTCTTCGTGCGCACGCGATCGGTTATACACTGAGAGTCAGGAATGCGATCATTCGATACTGCAATATGTGCTGTTATTATATATTTAACGTTTCCATTTAAATATTTATTGAAAACAATAAATAATAAAGGTATATAATTGTCAAATGCATCTATGAAGACGTTTTGGGGAAAGTAAGGGGTGTCACTTTTTAATCAATATGTTTTCAATTCTTCGCTCTGGTGTCGTAGAATAGAGTGTCATAACACTAGGTCCCCCCTGCCGACTCTTCTTTAAGCGAGATACAGGATGAAGCTGATTTAAAATGATCAAATGTAATGTTTAGGCCATTTAGTTACTTTTACTACTTGGGAAGTAATTTTTTAGGGATATGTTAGAAAATATATTTGTTAAATATAAAAGTTACTTTATATACCGATAGATATTTATAAAAAAAATGTAAAATAAGTATCTATGAGACGTTCTGTTTCCTTTCATAGCTATAGGCCGGCGCTTTCACAGAAGATTCGCGTAAAACATCTCTGATCTCATGCTGGTGTCACATCACATCGACGATGACGATGAAAGTTGTGATAAAATGTTGGACATAACTTAGCGCTAACTAAATAGTGATTTATTATTACGTACTATTTAATTATATAGATAGATATTTTTGTTTACTTTGTTTGGTTAAACGAGCTAATCTCGAAAATTGTTTTTTTCAATATTTCTCAATTTTTAACATAAAAGTACTGGATTCAGGGTAGATATGTAGGATACAGATAGAACGAAAAGATAAAAAAGAATGTAAATTTCACCAATCTATTAAGAAACCCGTTTAATCCTACAAATCTCTCATCTACATAAACATTAAAAAAACAAAAAAAACTCACCAAATAACAATCAATGGGCTTCTCCTTCGGCCTATGATACGCTTTCTGCAGTTCTGTTTGTTTGAGTGCGTGCGCGATGTGCAACGCGCTAGCGTCGAACCTCCCATATTGGTAGTCGGGAGTGTCGCGCGACAGCTCCCGAGCTGGTGACGCGTGCACGCTGCCGCCGTTTGTTGTGCGGGTGGGTGACACTGTTGAGGAATGGAAATTATATTAATAATGGCAAAAATTATGTTTCGTTTTTTCAGCTTCACGCTGTATCCCGTATATAGCGGGGTAGGCAGAGGGAACGTAGTGTTAAGACGTTCGGTTACTCACTTACGCTGATTTTTTTGAGGTTTTGGCTAGGGCGTTTCTAGGGCTTTTTCAAGGTTTCGTACCTGTCCGTCTGTCAACACCATTTATCTTAACATTATGTCGGCGTATAAAACTGAAATTAATATTAAAAACCCAGATGCATGGTCAAAGCACAGAAAAAATAAGCTTTTACGTCAAGACAATGAAAAGATAAACGTAGCTCCAGTTTCTATGAAATTAGAAATATTAATTAGTAGTGTTATTGTAATTTAATACAGAATGAGTGCACACGTTCAAAAAATTAAGTCAAATTTCATAAGTCAACGTCCGTACGGACCCCTCGCTGGACAATATCCACTCGCACTTAACCGGATTTTTAATTATTTTTTGTATGCAAATATTACGGTACCCTCGCTAGACAATATCCACTCGCACTTGACTAAATTTCTATTTTTTTAAATCAGTAACAGACATATCAGTCTCTATTAGTAGCAACTCACGCGTACCCATGTAGATCCGCCGTTATGCATAACGATGGGAGAAATCGGCGAGCATTTATGTTTTTACATTAATAATTATAAACTCTACATATACATATATAATGTATGTAGATACGTGTGGTAGTATAACGGTTTACGGTTTTTCTTAGACACTATTGTGGCATAGTTTGTGTTAGAGGACAGAGGGAACCCAGTGTTAAGACACTATTTTCTATTTCCCGAATTTTGAAGGCATTGCGTGTTAAAATAATAAGGTGAAAAGGCGGAACGGAAGTTTGTTAATGGGAACGGAGTATCTTAACACTACGTTCCCAGGTTTATTTTGGCTATCCTACTATATGTGTGGGAAACATCGTTAAGTTAAAAAAAAAGCTGATAATCACCTAATATTACAATAAAACAGTTTACTATAGAAAATAATATTTTGGTAAAATCCATTTTACAACAGTAGTAAAATTAAGTGTTACTTATACTTAGTAGACGAATAAATTAAAAGATTGCCACACAATAATATTCTCTATTACAATCGAATACAGGTGTCGTTTCTGTATGTATGTCCATTCACACCTTGGAATGGGGCCAACGACCTTTTATATAACCATAAGTCACATACTGTGCCGTCCCATAGAATTTACCTGCATACTTAGAAATAGCTATTAGAAAATACTTTAATTCGGTTTTTTTGAGTCCATTTAGTACCTTTTTTTAAATTTTAATGGGTTTCATTAATATATGGGTGTATAGGTAACATCGTGACAAACTGTGGCAGTACATGAGGTGGTAGTGGATTCGATTTTCGATAATTAATTGTTTTAAGAAATGTGCATTGAAGATGAGTATTTTTATATAAAATATAACAATTTCAAAAGAAAATCCCTAGAAAAAAAATTCGAAACCTATTTTCATTAAGTTCAGTATATTAGATAGGGTAAAGGGTCGGTCATTCAACTTTAAATATTACCCCTAACGATACCAAATGTTGTAATAAAGTCTAATTTTCACCAAAAATGAGGAAAATCTGAGTTGCAATATTCTTTAACGTAAGCTATAGGCTTAAATTTAATCTTAATAGTAAAATAAATAAGAAAATATATGAAAAATAAAAGTAAAGCTTCATAAAGATGATATAAGATGAGAAAAAAAGTTAATTCATTTATAATAGCCTGTACTGGACAGAAACAAGCTATTAGGATAGATTATAAAAAAAAACAACCATTTTCGTTTTTTTTAAACCCATATGGTACTTTGATTGCTTAATTCAGTGATATTGCGTAAAAATGTTAGTTATTTCCGCTGTATCCATTTATGGTGGTATTAAACTAGTCTATGGTGTTCTAAGAAGTTGGGTTTTTTTTGTTGACAAATCATTCGCTTCAGCTTAGCGATAAAAGCTGTCATTTGAATTTAATATGTAGGTTTACTTTTAATAATAATCAAATAGATATTTTTACTACCTTTTGAGGCCGTCGTGGCAAGCGTGCGACTGTAAACATACTCGTGCGGGTTCGATTCCTTGAGATCATTTATATGGCGAAAATATAGCCATATAAATGACCTCAACGACTCCGAATATCGAACCCGCGACCTCCACTTCAATAGACGTCAACAAATATTTAACCTAAAATAAATACTGCTTTTCTAACAGCTGTATTGCTCAATATATATAAGGTATATAAGGTAAAAACATCTTACAACATGCCCCATACATTTCTTCATATGGCTTTAAGTAAAACGATACAGTTACTATAGAAGTGGCCAAACTTATATTTTTGACTAATTTGTAGGTTTTATTTTTAAATTACAGATTTGTTGCTTTACGCTGTATTCGGCATTTAGCCGGGTTCACTGAGGGAACCTGGGAAGTCTGCGTTAAGACAATTAATTAGAACACTTCCGTTTCCCACTTTTCTCTGATTCTTAGCCATTGTGTGTTGAGCGGAATTCAGCTCAATAATATTATTATTTATCAAAATAAATAAATAATAAATATATTTATTGCTTTAAGTTAAGGTATCCTATACCGAAATTTGTCTATGTAAAATAAGGTAAAAATATAATTAAAACTATTATCTGTTGTTGACTACATGTACTAAGAAACGTTAAATTTTTGAGGATTAAATTTGACAAATTAAAAAAAGCGACTTTTTAGAGCACAATAAAAAAATATATCTTTTTTCGGATATAACACTTTTTTGCACTTCCCTTACCTACTGTAGTACTAAAATTAGGTCTGTATTTCTAGTACTTAGGCATTACCTACTAAACTTAGGAAGCGATTACGTTAGTTGCGTGAGTGTTTCTATGAATCTTGTTTATGGTTCTATTGATGCAATCGCCTCGGCCATCATTAATATCGATTATAATTTTTTTTATAGGAAGTTATTTAAGAATATTTTATAATGTAAACTCTAGGAAATTAAATGTTTAATATTTTCATTTTCTCACTCTGGTAACAAGGCAACGCGCGGTGTTGAGTTCCGCCATTCAACACGAAATGCCTCCAATTGCTTCCTTCGTCGAAAAGTGGGGAACGTAAATGAGTTCAGTTCAGTTCTTAATTGATGGCGTTTGGCACGTAATTGTTTTAATGAAAACAGAATGTCTTATCACAAGGTTACTAGGTTCCCAGGATACAATGTGAAGCTAAAATATATAATAGAGAGAGTAAGCTAGGACATGAATTACGTTATTGTATACGTTTCGTGTATGGGATATATGGATATAATCGAAATCCTGGAGACAGAACAGACTATGAAGATGTCATGGTGCAATGTGGTAAATACTTAATTTATTTTCTTTTTCTCGCTCTAGTAGACGGAACTCGGCGTTGAGTTCGGCCCTTGATCAGGCGAAGTCTCGAACGTCGGAAATTGGGAAACAGAGTAACCTTTCACTAGGTTCCCTCTGTGTTCCCTGTTATATCTTACTCTTGTCTATTCATAACGACAGTACATAGTACAAGACGAGAAACCTAACTAAATATTTCATTCAAGAAATATAATTTTATGAAATGAAATTGAATATATTTATGTTAATTCATTTGTGAAAATTTCCCATTCATATTTCCAAGCCCATGGGTTATAACTGCTAGCTTTAGGTCACTGGGCTGTCTCGCGGAATGCGGCTTTTGCAACAAGTTCTTCTATCCCTTTCTATCTCGAGAGGCTTTTCTTATGTTTCATTATGAATTGATCCTTTTCGCTCTGGTTGACAAATTATCTGACATCTCTTTCTAGAGATATTTCTCCAAATCATGGAGTTTTACTTGTCGAAGTTCATCGTTTCTTCTTTTAGTAATAAAAATTAAAATTCTTCGTTACAGCATTTTACTAATTTCTTGCAAAACTTTTTCTCAAATGGGGGTGTGAGGTTTAATAATTGCTGATGAAGATTTATTAAGGCTGCATTCTTCTGATTGCATGATTGGCGGTAGTAAATCTGTTCTTATAATAACTGGTAAAATTGCAAATGGGATCCACCATTTTCGTGTAATTATCTCTTAATATTAAACATTATTATTTATATAAAACCATAGTGGGGTTGTGGAATAGTAACTGACTGTTAGCAGGAAAGGCAGAGAGTTGATACTCTCACTTTCTTTATTTTTACTAAAAAATTCTAATCATGGCGTGTTAAGAACAAAATTGAACGCTGCGCTTGCGTTACCAGAACGGGGAAGTAGCAATAATTCATTTCCTCGAGTGGGAATCGAACCCACAATATGTCGCGTTAATACTCCAACTTTGTGCCCTTACGCCACGACTGGTCTCAACTTATAAAGAATAATAAATAGAAAAGAAGAAAACATATAAATTACGATAAAAATCTAATGTAATTTTCTACATTTTATTGACGGAAAGTGAACGATACAGTAAACCCGTTTAGACATATACCGGCCACGTTACATAACGCTGTATCATGTCAATTATGTTCATCAAATATGTCACTTTTTATATAGAATCTTGATATCGCATAGAAGCAACCAGTTATAATTTGTATGAAAATTATCAGGTTTTTTTATTCTTTTATTTTTCTTATACAGGGTGGAATTGTCAGCGCCACTTTAAATGAAACCACAGTTTTAACTACTCTATAAAAGCCTAATATAATTCGGAAAAAAAATAATTCTCAAAAATGAAAAAGTTTTTTTTTCAAACAAAATAAATAATAAAATTATCGTTTTAAAATAAAACGCCATTTGTAAAGTATAACATAGGCACGCACACACTTACCTGTCAAATCGGAAACGTCGCACACGTATGTGTGCGTCACACGAAATACAGGTATGGATAAAAATCGTGAAATGAAAAAAAAATCCTACGTCCAAACCGTTGAGGCGCCTTGATTATTTTTTTTAATTCTGGGTTTGGAATATTTTACCCTATATGCAGTTTCAGTTAAAGAAGCGCTGCCTCTTCCACCCTGTATAGTAAGTTTATTGTTATATTTTTACTAATTTCAAATATCAATGTCATGAATCGAAGATTATGCCTTCATCATAATCATCATCAGCCTGTCGTCATCCACTGCTGCATAGGCCTTCAGCCGAGCTGACCAGCATACTAGGTTCTGCACGGTTTCAATCACAGTCACGATGTCATGTATGTAAATTTAAAATATGAGAGGAATTTGCCATTTATGTTTATATTTTGACCTTTCCAGGATCTGAAGATATCTTCCAAAGCGTTAGTGAACTACATGGGCGAATTAACGTCCTCTTGTCTCCCTCCTCGATATAGGCTATATGGATTATATAAAATATTTCTCTTTTAAGTATGTTATAAAAATATAGCTATTTATTATAATTATGTTGGGGGAGTGCTGACATGCAGTGAATGTGGCCGCACTTTTTCTGCAAAAGTCGGTTATGTCAGTCACATTAGAGCGTTGATAAGCTCTTATAATCCAGATGTCAGTCGCTGTGGCCGAAAACGGTGAGGAAGTAGTAGTAGTAGTATATATATAAAAACATAGCATAAAAAATCAATTTGGTAGTGTTAAGACACTCAGTTTCTCACATTCCACCTAATTGTAAATATAATAATAATAATAGATTGCAATACAACAGAAATGTTGATTTTTAATTTTCTGAAACTTCAAATTTGAACTGTATTATTATTTTTAGATCTTTAATACGTTTTATCAACTAAGCTATTTATAGAGTGCAAGCCTTCAAGCCACGGCCTTTAGACGTATCGGCCACTCACAATGCATGACCTCAGGTTTAAACAAATCTGTATTTGTGTATCACAGTAAATAAATAATATACAGTATACAAGCTATGATTCATTCAAATTTACGTCATAATAATCTATATCGGGGGGCATCTTGGGGCCCCTTAAACCTACACTTGGGTAAGTCCCAGGCCCTCTCCATACTCCTCTCTCTGCAATGCGGCCCCCGCACGGTGAATCCATGGATTGCTAAGGAGTTTTTTCTCATATAATAAAATAGTAACTGATGGGTGTCTGTCTGTACATGGAAGATATTTAGGAAAATTTATTATTGGGGGTAGTAGAATCTAAAACAATATTTTTTTATAATTTTTGTTTGTTTGTCCGTGCCTTTGTTTGTGTTAATCTCAGAAACTAATTTGATTTAAATGCATTGAGTCATGTTTTTCATGTTTTCACTCTTGTATTTTGGCTAACCTTTTAGTTTTTGTTTTATTTCAATCGATTGATAAATAAAAAAGCTTAGTAAGTAAAAAGTTAAAATAGGTGGAAGGTAATTCTAATAAGAAAATGAATATTTGTGTCGTTGAAATAGCAGTGTGAAATTAAATTAGATTGCAATTGCCGTGGCCGCCTGACTGTAACCACGTTGTAGGTTCGATTCTCAGTCCAGAATTAAAATACCACATTTCAGTATTTCTACAAAAAAACTTTAACGCGTACAGTTATGTATGTGCACTTATAGGACAAAGTAGTTGCGATTCTCCTCGCTTGGGAAACTCCCCTGAGTCAATATGCAAAGCAGGTGTTGCCAATACATAGCCTGCATATTAAACAATATTTCCTTAATTATGTAAGTTAACTGTGGGTGTTGCCAGATTTTGTGTCGGGGAAAACCAGGATTTTTATGTATGGAATTGCTAGCTGCTTATTAAAAAAAATAAAGATTTCCTAAAATGCGGAATAATTCATTAAAAGCGAGACTATGTTTGTCCCGCATGTAAATTTTGGAATAAAATATAGACATCTGGCAACACTGGGAAGTACCTACTATCCTTTAGTTGCCAATATTTTTATTAATTTGTTTTAGTATATACTCGTACTTAAGATTTTGTTAAAAATGTAGCATAAGGCAATTATTTAGTTTTTCTTAGCATTTTTTCAATACATTGACGGGTAAATAAAAATTATTAACTTGACTACTTATGGCTCTTTTGTTTCATTTGTGAGGACGTATACTTTTATTTCAAAGTAGGTCAACTACAACAGCAACATAGGTTAGGATTATTTACTAACATCAGACGATAATTAGACTGGGAACTACGGGAATTTGTATTTGATTTGTTAATTGAAATTATCAATAAATAATAAATGTATCTACATGCCTTAATTTAATATAAATAAAATAAATATATGCTATACATATATATCTGATTATTAAAATAAATTTGAGTTCTGCGCCTCAACACGCAATACCTCCAGAATTCGGCAGAAAGTGAAGAACGGAGTGTGTTAACACTAGGTTCCCTCTGCCTACCCTGCTGTGTGCGGGAAACAGCGTGAAGCTGATTAAAAAAATGAAAATAACATAACTTACATTCTGTTTCATGGCTGTTCCTAGCAAGGCCTCTTATCTGTTCGTTCACATAATTATTGCTTTTCGGTACATTTAGAGCGCTACGTATGCCCACTGAGGAGTTGTCCAGATGACCTGGACCGATTTTTGGAACGTGACTGGAGCAGTACACTTCTTTGTCTTCTGTCCAGTGTTGGTTGTTGTAGTAAGTCTGGAATTAAAAGATTTCTTTTGATTATTTTGATTAATATGAATGAAAAAGAAAGCTGTTTCATGCTTTTTCCAGGATACCAGGGCAGACGCAGGAAAGTGATTGTTAAAACACTCCTTTTCTTCCTTTCCGCTCAATTCTCGAGACATTGTGTAGAGTGGTAGAGAGTCGCTGAAATAATAATAATTAATTCTCCCGAGTGGGAATCGAACCCATAACCGTTGCGTTTACAATCAAACAGGCCTTTGTTTATTCAATTTAAAATCCAAGTAGACTACTTTCCTTTATTTATAACGACTTATTTAACACGATAAAACCCAAAATGTATATTATAAAAGTTATTTCAACATACGACTATAAAACAATTAATTATAATGTTACCAATAAAAATAACAACCTTAACAAATTGTCAGTACAATTAATAAATACATAATATCCATATATTGAAAGTTGGTAATTTAATTTTATGGTATTTTGACGCCTTTGAACATTCATTCTGTCGATTCGTTCAATTATTATGGCGTTTACTGTATTTCATTCAACTAAATACAATGGCGGGTAGCTGATAAACTCTGTTTCTCTGTGACATTTATGTTTCCGGTACATTTTTTTTTTTAATTAGTCTTTTGTTTACATTTAGTGTTATGTTTTGGCGAAAATACCGTAAGAATGTAGTGTTAGTGGATTCAAATTAATATAATTGAGTTTTAAATTGAAAAAAAGTACTATTAATATTATTTTTTTTAAAAAGTGTTTCTGATTAACGCAGTTGTAAGCGCAGTGGGACAGTCTGTAAGCTTTATGGTCTTGGGTTCGATCTCTATTAAGGAGAATGATTGTTATGCTCTGGTTAGGCGGCAATATATTTATAATGGGGGGGTGAGTGGGAAACGGAGTATCTTAACACTAGATTCCCTTTCGCTTCCCAGCCTTACGAATAAAAGCGTGCAACTGCTTTCTGATTAACCATATGAAATAAATACATAATAAATAAAAAAAGGAGAGAAATTATATATATTTATATATTGACAGTGATAAATATTGTAAAATATATTTAGCGATATTAAAACCATATTTTTATGTAATAGTGGCAAATTAAAGAAATAAATCTACATTCTTCATTTATATTACATATTAAAACCGAACTCACGACCATCATTTCTACACAAATAAACAACAAATAAGTGATTATTACTAGATTTTATTAAGATATAAAATAAAACATTAATTTCCTTCTCTTAATTAGTAAGCAATATCCGCGGCCTCTAAAACAATACGCTACATACGAATATAACAGTAATTATACAATGAGCGGTGAGTAACTTAACAGGTTAATACCACAGACTCGGATCTCCATACGTTTTGATATTGATCGGATAAAATTTCACAGTTAAACGTTACACAGCTCGAAGCAAAACGCGGCCTTGGATTGCGCCACTCAACACGCAATGCCGCTTAAATTAGGCGGAGTTATTTTAACATTAGGCTTCCTCTGCTTAACCTGCTACACGCGGGATATAGCGTGAAAATAATACTCTGTTACGGTCTCGTAACTAACAAATATCTAAAAAATATAGTAAATTTAAGAAATATTTTTTTTTAGCTTCAGCCTTAATTCTTAGCAGGGTAAGCGAGACAGGTTGCATTGCCTGCATTCTCTCCAATTATTTATTTTCCACGAGTGGGTATCGAACCCACAACCTGTACGTTTACAGCCCAGGCTTCAAAACTATACTTAGTTTTATATTTATAATATAATTTTCATATAATTTCAAGCATCATGGCCATCTCAACATGACGCATGCATACTACGATCTGTAACACTCTCATATGCTATAACACAGACATTACTCACTTTTGTTTACCTTGGATTAATCATTACACTCGATATGGTGGAATTTAGTGTTTTGACACTTCGAAATATCGGTTTTCTTAAAAAAAATCTTAGCATTTTATTAATTTAAAGGTTAATTGGGAAGGGGGGGTGTAAATAATAAATAATATAATATAATAACATACCTTCAATGTAAGTTTGGTTCCGCACACAGCACACTTAAAGCATCCACTATGGAAAAAGGTGAAGTCCTTCAGAGGACCAACTCTGTCCACCTGGTAGACGATCTCATTGCATCTGAAGCAGGTGCTCTCGTAGAAGTTGGGCCGATACATGGCAGCTTTGGTTTAGGAGCTGTTACGTCATAATTGTACAAAACACTTCACTTCACAGCACTCTGTCACTTTGACGTTGACACTTGACACCTGTCACTGTCACTTGAGCATTTTGAGTTTTTTTTTCTGTAAATGCATATAAATTATATTGCAATTAAATTTGTCTATCAAGTTAAAACGCTGTAGTTCGTGATTTCGTTTCTCTTATAGGACAGATATTTATGAATTCATTAAATAAGTATAATTTATATGACAGATTATGTTTAATGTGACAATTTGTATTTATTTATATTTTCATTTCTTTACTTTGGCACCGAAGCAAAAGCCCGGCGTTGAGTTACGCCATTCAACACGAATGCCTCGAAAACTTTGGCGGAAAATGGTGGACGGAGGGTCTGAACACTAGGTTATCTCTGCCTACCCCGTTGTATGCGGGATACAGCGTGAAGCTGATGTGAATTATATGATTTGTGTTCCAGCAATAAAGCACCGTTAAACTAACTATTTATGTTCTACTACAGTGATTGCCTGCTTAGTTTTAATTA
>JAEBDU010012930.1:23427-79896 GCA_016802625.1 Heliconius numata
GACCATTTATTGATTTACTAGCCCCTTACACGTTTTGCTTCTACAGATTGTCGTTGTTAAGTTTACTTGTGTGAAAATAGTCACGAATTACTCGTTTGAGTAGGTCTTCTAATAGTTAATATTTATTAAGGTTCCTTTTGGTAATTATTTTCTGTGATATTATAATATATAAAATCTAAAATTTTATAAAAAAAATAAGTGGAAACATCTATTTTGAAAATATTCTTTAAGACGAAGAAGAATAATAAAATTGTACCTGTTTTAAAGATTAAAATAAACTGAAATAACAATCTTTTATAGCTTTTAAGAACGCATAACCATAGTTTCAACTGATTAAGGGTTATATCATATCATATCATAAAATATCTACTTTACTCTATTTTTTACTTTCAAGCTATATTCCACATATAGCAGAGTAGGCAGAAGGAGTCTACTGTTGAGACACTCCACCACTTTCCACCGAATTCTGGAGATATTGCGAGAGTGGTGGGATCAAACACCACGACTGGCCTCAAAACTACATAAGATTCCTAACACATTCCTACTTATTTCAATTAAAGAAAACACACAACCCTCATTTTCCATAATTAACCAGATCGTTCGAGCGTATCGAATTCGATTTCTCATACAACGGACCACTTGTATGCGTTATAAGCGCACTGTTTATTAGTAAATGAACGCTGCATACCGTTGCACCGGCCTGGATACGCATCTCTATTAGGAGCTGAAGCGGAAACTAATACTGATGTATCATTATTGTTGGTATTATTGAGGATAGAGCTTCGGTGGACGGTCGTGGATTCGATTCTTGGTTGGGGTAATGAGGTATTTAATGCTTTAGTTTCGCTCGCTCTGGTGTTGGGGAGAACGCGTTGAGTTTCTCTATGGAACAAGCAATGCTTCGAAAATTTGATGGAAAGTGGGGAACGGAGTGTCTTAACACTAGGTTTAGGCAGGATATAATGCAGTATTGTATTTGTGATTGTTAATTATAAATTTTTTTCAGCTTCACGCTCTATCCCGCATCTAGCAAGGTAGGCAGAGCATCGAACCCGCAACCTGTCGCGTCTAGTAGCACGCTTATGCACTTGCGCCATGGCTGGCCTCATTATTACAACGCACTGTTAAATTAATAATTATTAGTTGTTTTAATGTTAACGTTTGAAGTAGGCGTCTGTCTAATACCGTTTACGCGGTAGTTGTAAATTCTAATTATAATATGAATAGACTTTGATATTATAAACACATAGAATTTTCTAATTTTTGAAATTAAAAAGAAACTTTATTTAAACTAAATTTCTGATTGTTTTTTTTCTTTTTGTATTGAATTAAATAATTTTCTTTCGTTAATTTCTTGTAAGCATCAAACTTTTGTCCATATACTTACCCTACCCTAGGTAACCTAGTACCAATACACTCCAATCCACATTAGTCTCCAATCAATTTACAAGACATTATGTGTTGAGTGTCAGTACTAAACGCCGCATTTCCGTTTCGTTTATTTATATATAATTAATTAATTACGTATATTTTAATTGTTATTTAAACTAGCTATTTAAGCAAATTAAAGTTTTAAACTTGGTCCAAACATCACTTAACAAAGAACTGGAACGTGCCGACAAGTAATCATAGACTCTACAAAGCTCTAGTCTATACTCTATGTTCCTTATTACACAATTAACTATAATATGTTTTGATAAATGGTAAAGTTGAACGACTTGTGACATAGATTTAATATTAATATTTATAAAAATAAATCAAAATCAGTTTCACGCTATATCCCGCACACAGCAGGGTAGGCAGAGGGAAACTAGTGTTAAGACACTCTGTTCCCTATTTTCTGCCGAATTCTGGAGGCGTTGCGTGTTGAGTGGCAGAACTCATATCTGCCTCGATACCAGAACGACGAAATGAAAATATAAACGTAAATAAATAATTAATTATTAATATTTATTATATACGTAATATATATATGTATTTAGAAGATATAATGTTTAATTATTTTTTAGTTTCATGATGTGGCAAAGGGAACTTGGGCACCTAGTGTTAAAAGTAAGACATTTCCATTCAACAATTTCGATGATTCTCTCAAGAACGGAGTGCTCAAAATCGCGGTTTGCCTCGTTTCTAGAGCGGAAAAATGGAAATATTAAATATTTCCTTGAATGGCAATAGAACCTTCAACCTGCGCCACGTCTGGCCTCTGTCACTTTTATAATCATTTATATAAATTAATTTGTAACTATAAAATAAAACTACGCAGAGAAAATGAAACAGCGAAATGATCATTGCCTATGTAATAAAATAACAACTATAAATCTCAAATACAATTTGTATAATAAAATACCAGAAAGCTGTGTATTCAATAACTAATTTATTACTAGAACAAAGCCTTAAGAAAAACACTTTAAATTTTATTAATAATTATTTATAGATAACATGTAAGTCTGTGATGTGAATGGAATTTACAGTTGTGGCAACTTAAAAAAAAGAAACTTTTACTTTATTTAATTTTAGTGCATTTAATATTGAAAAGTTTTTTTATTAATCATTTTAGCTTTACATATAGCAAGAAGGTTAACATCCAACTTTGCGATAGTCGTGGATTCGATTCCCAATGGCTGCATGAATTAGAGTTATAGCAGTAAATGTGGCATCCCAAATTGAACGAATAATTGCAACGAGTGATAATGGAGAATGAATTGTCCTAACTCTACGTTCTCTTTGCCTTCCCTGATATATACAGGAAAAAATATTTTTAATATATAAATTAATAATAAAATAGTGACATAACCCGTCATCTATTCATGTTTAGAAAATGTCGGTCGGTTAACTATTAACAGTTATATTATACATATTAAAGTATATGTAAATGTATGTTTGTGCTCGTATGGAAATTCAAAATTGGGAAAGCCCATAATGAAATGCAAATGCATTTGAATCATATTAAAAATGAAGTTATTCAAATATATTTTTTTATCTTTTTGTAGGTTTACACTGTATCCCGCTCACAGCAGGATAGGCAGAGGCAAACTAGTGTAGAGACACTCCGTTCCCCATTTTCTTCTGAATTGGAGATATTGCGATTTCAGTGGCGCAACTCAACGCCGCGGTTGCCTTGTTACCATAGCAAAGAAATGAAAATATTAATAAATAATAATCCATTTCCCCGCGTTGGAATCGAACCCACAACCATCGCGTTTAGTGCTGAAACGACGGCCTCAAAAATAAATTATTTAATTATTTTAATTATTTATGTCGGTTAATTATATGTATATTGTAAGAGCTAAGAGTATTTGGCGGCTCTTCCAAGCTTAGCCTTATATTTTATACTTCTTCTTTTATACTTCTGAGACAGTAGAAAACCGAATAATAAATTACTTGTGTCTTAAATACTAAATTTCTTTTATATCTTCTTTCTTTGTTAAAATAGTACTTGCTTTTTGAACTACTGAAAAAAAAAACTTATTTTCCAAATAGTAATTAAGTTCTATACTTCGCCATGATAAACACATAAGTTAAATATACTTTAACACCCGACGTTAAAAGAGAGGTGTTATAAGTTTGACGTGTCTGTGTGTCTATCTATAGCACTGTAACTCGTAAATTAATGAACCGATTTGAGTTTTTGTAATCGAAAGCCTTGTTCGTCGCTGTGGTTCTTAAAGAATCGTTTTAGTAGTTTAAAAGCACTTTGCCAAAAAGTGGTAGTGATATGGTCGGGGTTCTTTTTTTCTAAAGTTGATTGTTCTAAAGTTGATAGTATGGTTGGCAAAGGGAACCTATTGGTTAAGTACCCTAGTTCAACTTAATGTTATATGAATATTCACTTAAGTACTCACTCAAATCGAGTGTATAATAAAGCAATAAAATATAATAAACGCCTGCGCAACAGTTTAGCTTATACAGAAATTTCATTTTGATTCCAAGATATTATTATGTAACTATTTTACAATCGTTTCACGTCGTATTCAATTACAAACATATCAACATTTAAATCCTAAGCTAAGAATTACAATAGAGTATCTAACTGTTAACGCGACGATTAGGGGTTCGATTCCCACTCAGGAGAAAATAATTAATTTTCATTTCCTCGCTATGGTAACAATAAAATTGGGATGTTAAGTTCCGTATCTCTAAACGCAATGTCTCCAAATATAGGGCACAAAGTGGTACTAGGTTCCCTTAGCCTACCCTACTAAATATACGAAAAATGCAAAATGAAGTTAAAAGAAATATATATATATATATAAATTATAGAGCATATCTTATCATATATTATTATTTATTCAGTAATAATATTCCATTAAAAAATATATTTTATTATATTATTCTACCAATACCAATAAATCATTATAAATGACAATACAAAGTTGAAATAAAACCTTCATATTTTCAATATAAATATCTTTGTAGGTGTATATTTTGGCCAGTATTGGTCAATGGTAGAAAACACGTGGGCTTTGTGTAGGTGAGGCACTTTAGAACCACTTTTACTATATTACTCAATTGATAAACAGGTGGTTTTTTTTTATAATACTTTATTAAAGTGTTATTTTACACTTGTAGAAATATATGTATATATATATTTAAATTTCTTTTTAATACTTGCGTTGTCGTTTTTGGTATACTTATATTGTTTTCTTTAGTAGGTAGAGGGAAATTAGCGGTACAAAAATATCGGTTCCTCATCTTTCGTCTAGTTTTTGAGACACTTAACGCCATGGTATGTCTCGTTGCCAGAGCGAACAAATGAAAATAATATATTTCTTCAAACTGGAATCTAACCCACTACTGCCGCGCTCACAGTCAGACGCTATGTCAGAACCATGAAATGTAATAAAGATTTAAATTAGACCGATAGGACTCATTGCATAAAATGCATCGAGGGTTGTAACAAATGCCAGCCAGCTCGTTCGTCGTAAGCTTAGATTTAAGTCCCGCAGGAGACGCCCTAGCCGCCGTCGACAATGTCTCAAGCAGCCAAATAGTGCTTGCAATTTCGTAGGTACAGAGTACCCTCTTTTCTCTCTAAAATACCGATAGGGACTAGCAATATCATTCTCAAGTTCCAAAAGAAAACTATCAAGGGGACATCGAAGTGAAACTAATTTCTTTAGTTTTAACTAAAATCTACCACATGAAATTCAGAACTGGAAAGGTCAAAAATCTATTTTAATTAATAGTTTTAGTAAACAATTTAAATGTAATGTAAGGAATTAAGATATCAATTTTAAAATTTCTATGACATATATAAAAATATAGAGTTGTATTCATTCATTTAATTGATAGTTTTAGTAAACAATTTAAATATTATGTAAGGAATTAAGATATCAATTTTAAAATATCTATGACATATATAAAAATATATAGTTTTATTCATTCATAGTTAAGTAGTATGTGTTCTCATTCAGTAGAGTTGCTAAATAATTTGCAAGTGGTTTGCCCACATTATATATTGAAGGTAAACCGGAGCGGTTTTAGACAGTTATTTAGTACAAATTCTATATATTAAGTGAATGAAAGGCTGTCTATAAATGCGACGGTTGTGGGTTCGATTGCCATTTGGGGGAATTAATTACTAAGTAATACTAATAATATTTTTATCTCTTAGCTCTGGTAGCAAGGCAAAGCGCGACTGAACGTAATGTCTCGAAAATTCAGCGGAACGGAGTGTCTTAACATTAGATTTCTTCTTCTTACCCTGCTATAAAAAGCTGACAAAAGACTAGCAAAAATAGTCAAAATTCCTGATAAAGTTTAGAAATAAGGACCAATTTACAAGTTGGTCGAAATACAAGCACTGTTTTTAACATTTTAAAAATGGTATTCCACACTTATCTGACAATGTCTATATCGTAGGACAGTAAGTATACTTAATACTATTATAGAAAACGTATAAAAAAATTATAGGAGACAGATTTGAACCCGCGCCCCTTGAAAACTCCAAAAGCACTGTCATGCAGTTTAATTTTTTCGAATAATAAAATATTTATTAGATAGGTACAAATATTGAAATATACTTTACTGCAAACAAAAATAAGCATTTATTTATTTTTTAAATATATAGAATTAATCTATTGATAATATCATTGACTTGTATAAGTCATAAAGATGGGAAAAAGCTTTTTTTATAGTAGTGTTACCTTATATGGTATTCGCACCTAGTCAAGAACTCGCTAATAATTATTACGTATAAAATACACACAATGAATTGCAATAACTGTATTTTAATTTATAATAACTTTGTTTTTTTTTTACAAAAAAAAATATTTTTATATGCAAAGTACGATTAAATTAGTATTTGATTAAAATGTATAATAAAAACTTAATACTTAGATTGATTTTATGACAAAGTTTTAAGAGATTCCCACTCAAGGAAATGAAATATTTAGTTTTTTCATTTTCTCCCTTTCGTTCTGGTAACGAGGCAGCGTTGAGTTCCGCCACTCAACACGCATTGTCTCCAGAGTTCGGTGGAAAGTAGGGGACGAAAGTTTCTTAATAGGAACGAAATGTCTTGACACTAGGTTCCTTCTGCCTACTAAGCATGAAGCTAAAGAAGAAAAAGAAGAAAATTTAAAAATGTTATCCCAGTAATTTTACACTTTTGTCATACAATACTTTTTAATTCAAAAATATTATTTACTCACATTATTATTTTATATGTATTTAAATAATTCTTCATAGTACGTATGCAAAATACATATTTAGTCTAATAAACACTTTCGTTTATATTGTACGTAGCCATTTCTCATGGCTGTGTGAAAGCGTGACTGTTCTTGTTTTATTTCCCAACTTAGAACGTTTAGAGTTTAAAACATTTTGTATCCGAGAGGGTACCTGGGAACCTAGAGCTAAGACACTCCGTCCCCATTAAGACCACTGAATTCTGTAGGCATCGCGTGTTGAGTGATGGAACTCAACACCGCACTTGGTCTCGTTAGCGAAAAAAAATTATAAATATTTCTTTCGCGTTTACAGTATAATAAATAATTATAGTAGCAATTTAATGAATGAAAAACTTATGATACCTATAATATATAATTTTACTATTAAGGCTATTGGCTCAGTGGAACAGCGTCATGTAAACGCGATGGTTGTGATTTCGATTCTCACACATGGAAACGAATAAATTTCAATTTTAACATGTTTAAAGGGTTTTATTATACTCTAAAGGAAAAATATATGTAAGGAAACGTATAATTATTGTACGTAGTGACTATATGACTCAGTAGTTCCCTTATTTATTTAAATTCTCTGGTGTCGAGGTTAAATCGCGGCATTGAGATCTGCTACTCAACACGCAATACCTCCAGAATTCAACGGAAAGTGGGGATCGGAGTGTCTTAACACTAGGCTGCCTACACTACTATGTACTGATTAGATTTTTTTATTTCTCTGCTTTGGTAGCAGTCTTAACTCTACTAATCATAATCTGAAACTCGGATAGAAAGTAGAGAATAAAGTGACCTTAGCACTAGGTTATGTCTGTTTTTCCTGTTGTAAGCAATAAAACAAAATAAATCTATATAATTTATATGAATTTTCAATATAAATATCGCTTATATCATCATGGTAGAGTTTAATATTACATAAAATTTTATATATTCTTGTTATTTAAACACGTATTTAATATACTTTTATATGTAAATAACTCTAATAAACGTCTTGCTCTATTACAGAATTGTGAATTGCTCACATGAAATACTTAAACAGGTTTTTGTGGCGATTTTGTACAAATGTTATTTTAATTCACAACCTCATGTCGAAGGTTATGTTATATTTAATTTTTAACTTGAAAAATAGCAAAAATACCATTTTACATGTAATTTTTAAGCAAAACGGCTGATTAATTAGATCTTTTTGATTAGTTTTCATACAGTTTTGATATTTAAAATCTAAATATCACTAATTTTCTTATAAGAATCACGGAATACGAACTAGAAGCTTCTTTAACTTAACTGTTATTCAACTTACATCAACATCTATCTATATCTATAGTTATCTCCACTATATCACAACCTGCCAATCTAAATACACAGACAGCACAATAGCACTAACGGAACCAAAAACTAAAAGTTAAAACGGTATTTCATTGATCGTAGAGACGTGCGTCCCCCGCGACGGTCGGACAGGAACTGCCCGCGATTGTTTACGGTCTGCATCGCGTCGGTGACATAGATGTGATGGTTATTTAATGCCTTTAAGGATTTGTCTCTCTATTAAAAAATCGAAATATAAATTTATTTTCATTCCTTTAAATTTACATGGACAGTATTTTTAAAATACTTATGTTATAGTTTATAAGTATTTAAAATGAAAATAAAATTATCTTGAGGTTTTCTCTAGGTTAAAGTGTTATGTCATTGGTTCAATACTTATTTATTCAGTATAAACCAATAATATGTCTTATTTTAATTTCGAACCTATCAAAAGATCCAGGCAAAATATGGTGGTAATATAGTTTTGTTAAGAACAGTAAATTAAAAATGTATATTTTATAGTTTATGTATCATTTGCTGTCTGGCATCTGAATAAATAAATTATCATTTTATTTATAGCAGTGTTTCGTATTCGTATTTTATTATTTTTTTACTATAATAATAATAAAGTAGTTATTGACGGTGATTTTTATAATAATGTTGAGTGAAAGTGAACAATTTCTTAAGAAACTGATGTTCACAAAGTGTTTCCTTATTAAGAATTTATACTTTTTAGCTGATGACATAAGACAATTGTGCGTTATAATTTCGAATTTTAACGCTCGTCCCTAAAATTGAAAAACAAAAAAAAAAACAATTTAGTACCTAAGATAAAACTAGTCTATGACAAACAAAAGGTAGCGAAGAAGCGGCCAGTACATCGGGCATTCCGAGCCAAATCGCCTTCTGGCGAAAGTAAACTTTACTTATAAACAAATTTAAAACCTATCATTTAAATAATAGAGTATATATTCCATTGGCAGCTATAATCTACGACATCCTCTAATATAGAACCTTAAGTTAACATGTTATGGTATTTTGAATTCTATGTTATGTGAGATAAAGTTTAATTTAAAACAATTGTATAATCGACAAAGTCATCTACGGTCAGCAACGCAGGTTGTCTATGGAAATTATAATTGTATAGTAAAATATAGCTGCTAGTCGTTGTGGCGCAGTTGTTAGAAACTGTTTGTGTGTAATGGTTGTAGGTTCTAAATAATTATATATATGCAGATATACAGGCTGTCCCAGGAGTCAACGATAAAATGAAACCAGGTGATAGACCAAGTCGTGACAGTTATGAGAAAAATATAAAAAAAAATCTTTGTCATGTATTTTCCATATTATATTGATTTTAAAAAATATCGGAAAAACCGACACCCTGTGATGGTTTTTCAAGTCCCAGGACTACAAATATTACTCTTTCTTCATTTTTTTTTCTGTAATGTAATCATGAGTAACCCTTCTGTGAATTACAGTTTAAAATTTGACCATACCTGCATCAGTTTTCAATAAAATGTGGTGTTTTTGCCAAACATTAAATTCAAAATATTTACTACACCCAACTTTAACCGACTGTACTGTAAAAAAAATGTACTACACTGTCTTTGCAAGTAACTTTAAAAGTTGGCGCATTTAATCTGGATTCCGAAATGGTACGACATTTGCTGGATTACTTCTTTGTTGAAGAGAGAAAAATCGAAATACACGATAATCGGGATGACGTTATGAATTTGGACAGATGTTTACTTTCGTAATCTGAACATCCACTAAGAAGGGATTTTGAAATATTTTAACCCTAAACGGGTGAAATAGGGGTTCAAAGTTTGTATGGAAAAAAATTTAAATCGGCACCGATTTTTATAAAATTTGAAATTAGGATTTTTAAAAGTATTTAATTGAACACGTGTTTCGTCGTTTTCTAAAATTCTCCCCCTAAGGGTGCAAATAAGGGGTTGAAAATTTGTATGGAAAAATCTTTAAATCGCGACCGATTTTTATAAAATTTGAAATTAAGACTCTTAAAAATATTTCATTGAACACATGTTTTGTGGTTTATTAGAATTCACCTCTAATTACGCAAGCGAAGCTGCGCGCGTCCGCTAGTTATATATAATGTTTATATATGCAGTGGTCGTTTCAATGTTAGTGCGATGGTCGTGAGTTCGATTCCCACTTGGAAGAATCAAGTAGTCCTCGTTCAGTACGTCGTTGAGTTCCCCCATTCGGGAAGTAGCTTCTCAATTTTTTCTCTGAATTATAGAGTTTTGTTTGGTCTAGTTACATAAAGGTGAAGTAAGTCACACGTAGTGACTAATAATTCCCGATTGAGAATTGAGTTCAGAACTATATATTTATTATGCATTTTACAGTATATAATAGTATTCTATGTATAAATTGTACTTATATATAAAAAATAAAACAAATTAATATACCAAATATTTTTATTTTTATGTACATACAAATATTTTTGCTTCCTACACAGCTGATTCCTTTTAATGCGGTTTTCACTAATAGACAGTTAAGAAAATTATTATCATTTTCAACTTAAGCTAAAATTGCTATAAATTATTGTCAGGCGCAAAACCAAATATATACAAATATTAAAACCATAATATTATTATAACTTTCTTTACTTTTCATTACATTTCATGAGATCCTTTTTATTTGTTTTTTAATTTGCCAGAACTACTTTTTGTCCTAAAAATTACAATTACACTACAAATTATCTTAAAATATATAAACTACGGTATGACTGTAAACGGACAAATAGTGGGTTCGATTCCCATTCGAGAAAATTAAATATTTAATAATTTCTTTTACTCGCTCTGGTGTCGAGACAAAGGGTGGCGTTGGGTTCCGCCACTCAGTACACAATACCTTCAGAATTCGGCAGAAAATTAAGAGCGGAGTGTCTTAACTAGCCTTCCCCTGCGTGATTCAGCGTGATACTAATAATATATAAACTATTTACATAATTAAATACTCTTAACATATAAATATTAAACTTAACATATAAATTAGGCGGGTAGAGCCATTTGCTGCATTGGAACAGTAGTGTCTTGTTGAGATATCTGCTTGTGTTTCTTCTTAACTTCTAAAATATCTGTGCCCCAGGTCCACTGCAAAATAAAATATGTATAAATTTATAGACATTTTAATTTATTAATGTAAAAATAAAATATACAGGGTGGAATTGTCAGCACCACTTTAAATGAAACCACAGTTTTAACTACTCTATAAAAGCCTAATATAATTCGGAAAAAAAATAATTCCCAAAAATGAAAAAGTTATTTTTTCAAACAAAATAAATAATAAAATTATCGTTTTAAAATAAAACGCCATTTGTAAAGTATAACATAGGCACGCACACACTTATCTGTCAAATCGGAAACGTCGCATACGTGTGTGTGCGTCACACGAAATACAGGTATGGATAAAAATCGTGAAATGAAAAAAAATTCCTACGTCCAAACTGTTGAGGTACCTTAATTAATTTCTTAGGTGTGGGTTTGAAATATATTACCCTATATGCAGTTTCAATAAAAGAAGCGCTGCCTCTTCCACCCTGTATACACACTCCAAATAATAAAATATTTCTGCTGTTGGTTTCTAAATTGCAAGCAACATATAGAGGAAAGATTTTTTTTTAAATTTCTTCGCCAAAAATTCGCCAAAAATTCGTCAAAAAATTAAGGCCCCCCTCAGAAAATATCTATCAGAACTAATTTTAATCTTTCCAAACTTTACCATAAAAATGTTTAATTTAAGTTAATTGAACAAACGCAATACAATTGGAAATAGCACCGTCGAAATAACAGTTTTCCTCTGAAAACTAGTATTAAGGCAAGCCTTTCCCCAGCTTCCGCCCAATTACCATTTCTTGGCGAGGCTTAACGCCGCGCGTTCCCTAAATAAATGAAGCTGGAAAAAAAACCATAAATCCAACATACCACAACCACAGCAAAGACGAGGCCGAGGAGGTACCCAACGAGGACGTCACTCCAGTGGTGCTTGTAATCTGATACTCTTGAGAGAGCGGTGAACCAGCTCAGCATGACTGCCGCATATTGGAGGGAATGGCGGAGGACCCGAGTACCTTGGTATGTTACACGCTTTTCTAGGTAGAGCTGAAATTTAAAAATAATGTTTAATAGAGTATATTAATAGGTTTTTTCTCAGCTTTACGTTGTACTTACGTTTCCCGTATTTAGCAGGGTAGATAGAGGGAGCTAAGTGTTAAAACACTTCGTTTGCCACTTTTCCGTCGAATTATAGGGGCATTGCGTATCGATTGGTGTAACTACTCAACGCCGTTGCAGGAGCGAAAATATATAAAAAAATATATATATAAATATATAAAATTTCCTTGAGTAGGGATCGAACTCACAGCTTCTTGCATTTACATGCTTGTTCTCCTGCACGTGGTGCAATGTCCTCAATATATTATTCACGTAGCATTAATAAGTTTCTTTGCTTTTCGTGCTCTTATCGACGTTTCGAACATTTTACAGTGGTCTGTGGTCAGAGGTGTAGCTGTGACCACGGGCCGATCACTGTACATCACTAATCTCAAATGATTACAAATATTCTTCTTCTCTTATTTCTCCACTAATTATTAAATAGCATTCTTGGCGTTTTTGGAAGATCTTCTGGTAAATTTAGCTTACATTTTCCAAAAAAACTTACAAGTTACACCAAATATTTCTTTCTACTTTATTAGCGGATATTTATCTCAATAATAAACCAAATTTGCTACTAAAAACTAATAAAATTAGAAAAAAACAACTTACAGCCAAATATATCATTGTGAAGGCAGCCCAAGTGGAATGTCCACTAACAAATGATAAATTTACATCAGCTATCTTCTCGACGTTTTCTCCCAAACATGTGTATTCATCAGCCTCTATATACCGGCGAGTGAACTCGGGTAACCTGCAATCTATAGATGGCTTGCATAACTGAAAAGTTAGTTAATAATTAGTTTTTTATTGTAAAAAGATATTGGGTTATTTAATTGTTTAGTCTACTATTATTTTCCCTTTTGGATTTTAGATCAGATTTGTTCGTGTAAAATTTTCATTCTTTTCATAACTTCTGGAGTCTAGCCCCCTCTATTCTTACATCTATAAAACGAGGGAAGTTAGAAGGAAACGAGCATTAAAATATTCTGTATTTTGTTTTGCATAAATTCGAGATATTCTCTGTTGAGTTGTTCTGTTGATGGAAAATAATGTGAGGCACTGAATCAAAAATGATAGTGTTTACGGACATACGCTGTCACTCTAATTCATCAAAAGAATTTTTATAAAATAATAATTAATTCTTAATATATATTTAACTAATAATATATAAATGCCTTGACACCTAGTTACATTTGATAGCGTTATCTAAGTCCGAAAATTACGTACATTCGTACATAGATCGACTCTACCCGATTCCAATGTTACTATGACAGAAGTCGATAATAAGATAGCGTCATTGGTATTATGCATGGAAATGATTATTTAAGTTAAAGTTTAAGATATATTTTTAATTTCCGCATACTCCCTGATAACTTGTGGATAAGTTTATGATAAATAATAATTATTATTTAATATTATGTTTTTGTTTCCGGATTAAATATAAATATTATTTGTTGTGTAAACGTTTCTCATATCCTTATGTCCCTGAATCACGACTGGTGCAAGGGTTCGTGTGACATGCAATTGGTTAGGAGTTCGATTACCACTCGAGGAAATTTAAATATTTAATATTTTCGCTCTGGTGTCGAGACAAATTGAGGCGTTGAGTTTCGTACTAAACTAGAAGCAAGCCTATTTTAGAATAAAAAAGAACCTAATACTTACGTTAAAGAAGTGTGGTCTCGGTCTGCCAATAATGTTTTTAGTAATATTAGTAGTGAGCTCCATAAAGCAGGTACCAACAGAAAATGATACCAGTACAAGGTAAAAACCTCGCAACCACGCTGGTATACGCCAGTTGAAAAATTGCAAATAGTTATCTTCTTTCCGAAGTAATACGTATTCACAGATGAGGAACTGTGAAATAAAGAATATTGAATTAATATTTTATGCTTATTTTCTCTTTTTTTTAGCTTCGCGCTGTATCACACTTGTAGTAGGTTAGGCAGAGGGAGCCTAGTGTTATGACTTTTCGCTTTCCATTTTTCGCAAGAATTTTGTAGGTACAAGAACTTTTACTTTGACACTAGAGCGGAGAGATAAAAATAATGAATATTTTATTTCTTGGATTATGAATCGAACCCATAACCTGTCGCGTTTGCAGTCACACTTGTGTCCTTACGCAACGACTGGCCTCAATCATCCTTTTAGGCTCATTTTCAAACTTAATTGCTATAATTGCTTTTATTGATACAGTGAAGCCTATTTTGCTAAAATACTATATCACGCTTCACGCTTTTCACGTATTTTCGTAAAAAGCGTGAAGCTGTCGTTGAGTTTTAAAAACATTTAAGTGATAGAGTGTTTGTGATTTCTGTGAAAGAATTGCTTGTGGGCGGCAGAAGGAGCGTAGTGTTAGGACACTGCGTTTCCCATTTACTACACAATTTTCATGACTTTAAGGGGTGTGGTGCGAAGCTTAATCCCGTGCTTTTTCTTATTACCAAAGCAAGGAAAAGCAGATTTCCCTGAGTAGGAATCGAACACACGGACGTCGCATTTACAGTGAGATATATTTTATGTATTACTTAAATTAAAAATATATATATACAATTACATTTTTATAGCTAGTCAAGACAATTTTAATGATTTTTTGTATTTTATTTTTCATTGTTTTCCTTGTTTTGTAGTATACTTAATAATTATGTAAATTGTATTTGTATTATATATAGGTAATATATATGGTGTTTGATGTACCAGCTACAAGTGTTTAATTACGTCGTGCATGCGCACGTGATATCAAAGTTAATTGTAGGTAATAAATTATGGGGTTTTAAAATATTGTAGAGTATTTTCATATTAATATTGTAAATAATATGATATTATGATTATGAGGCCAGTCGTGGTGCACGGCCACAAGTGTATGAACACGACAGGTTGTGGGTTCGATTTCCACTCGCGGAAATCAAAATAGGGATCGGAGTGTCTTAACGTTGGGTTCCCTCTCCTACCCTGTTGTGTACAGAATACAGGGTGAAGCTACAAAAAACATTATAAAGTTTAAATTGCTGACACCGCTATAATATTTATAAGGAGGACTTGTGAAAAAAAAAAGACGCAACCAACACTTGTTTTTACACTTCTCTCATATTAATTGCTACATAACAAACGGAGAGATATACCAACTACATAGATTTATTATACTATTTTCTCTACTTTCCATCAGTATTTAAGGACACTACATGTTAAACTCTGTTTAAGTATAAACTTTTAAAAACCAACAAATAATAAATTTATATATATATTTAGTACAACTTACCGCTAATGCAGGCAATATTAGACCATATGACTTAAGCATTGGGGTCGTAACGGTGTCATCTCGATACGGATACATGAGGCTTTCGTCGCCACAGAAAAATCCCCTTTTGAATGGCACCCATATTCCTACTGTCGCGTATAAGCCAAATAGCACTGAAATAAAAAAAGAAATAAATTACAATCTTTCTTAATAGATTCACCCTATATATTATACTAGCGGACCCGGACGCGGTTACGCCTGCTTGAAATATAAGAATATAATTTCTATAGAAATATAATTTCAATCTAGATGAAATGCTAAAAGGCACTATTATATTTATTTTCATAAGGATGAATATCAAAATGACGCGGTAACGAACGCGGTTGCGTAGCGACGACGGTTGTTATTAACATGGCAGAATAAATTGCATGTCAAATTAGAAAGTATTTTAATTTATTAGTATATATGTGTAATGTAATATTATATAGCCTATAGCACTTCTGAAGAATGCAGCTTTCATACAAAACAAAAACAAAGTAAATCGGACCAGTAGATCCATAGATCTTAGCGTTCCAACAAACAAACAAACAAATAAACAAACAAACAAACAAACTTTTCCGCTTTATTATATTAGTATAGATATGGCAGGGTAGGAAGGAGAATCTAATGCTAAGCTTAACACCCTATTTGCCTATTTTCTGCCGAATTTTTGAGACATTACGTGGAATTCAACGTTGCGCTTTGTCAACATACAAGAGCGAGGTTATGGAAATTATTCATTCCACCGAGTGTAATTCGAACCCAGAACCGACGCCCTTACACGCACTGCGCTACGACGGCCTGTCATTTCATACAGCCTCTATAAAATATTATTTTGGAGAAATTAGATGTTTTAAAGCGGTGATTGTAGGTTCAAGTCTTTTCTTATACAATTTTTATATCGTAAATACAATTAATTTCATAATATATATAGTAAATATTAATAAATTAGAATATAAAATAATTTTCTCCTTGAAAATTCTCATAATTAAAGCTGAGAAACTGGTTGAACTTAAGTGATATATAAAATTAAAGATAACTTAGATTTCTATTGCTATTAGAAAATAAACATTTATACCCATATTTTATAAGAAGGGTGATGAAATATTTCTCATTCGCTTCTATAGATTTTTTTCCTTCACGCTGTATCCCGCATATAACAAGATAGATAGAGGGAACCCAATGTAGGGAAGATTCAATACTTCCTGCCCAATTTTAGAAACAATTTGTGTCGAGTGGTCGAACTTAACGCCGCGGTTTATCTTTTTACAGAGAGAGAAAATGAATAAAATGATAGTTTCCCCGAGTTCGAACTGAACCACGATCGTCGTACTTTCATTAAGACACTTTGCCGCTTCGCTATGACGGTTTTTGTATAGGTATGTATGTTGTTTAGAATTTTCTATAGTATGTTATCATAATTCTAATAATTATAATCTTAGTAGTTTCATAGTTCAACTGTAGGTCAAAAAGTAATAATATTTCTAGACGAGGAATATTTATGTGAGGAGAATGTAAATTTAGTTGAAAATATTTTTTAAAAAAATCGGTTGTTATAAATATTAAATACTAAAATTTTAAACTAACTACAGATACATATATATTGATTAGTTCTATATTTTTTTTACTTTTTCTATATTTCTAACCTTTTTTTTTACATAAAATTATATTATGACCTTTAAAAACAAAATATAATAATAATTAATATTAAACGGAGTGTCTAAACACTATATTCCCTCTGGCTACCCATCTCTACGCGGGATACAGCGGGAAGCTGATAAAAATGAATATAACTAATATACTAAAGAAATTATTAAAGATTATATAATATAGGTGTAATTATATTTTTTTCTAGTAAGTAAAACGGTAATATTTATGATTGTCAGTTTATAATTTACCGGTCATGAAACTTCATAAATCATAAGTAAATAACCTTTAATTAAACGTTGGAAATGAATGAACCTCTTAATGAAGTTCAAGTCATAACGGTAATAAATAAATAATTTTATTTTACTTCATAGTGTATCCTGCACATAGGCAAAGGGAACCTGGAAATTTTGTGTTAGGACACTTTGTTCCCATTAAGATACTTCCGTTCTCCAGTTTTCGCTGAATTCTAGAGACATTGCGTGTAAAGTGGTGACTGTGAAACTGAACAATTAAATACTTAATTTTCTCAAGTGGGAATCGAACCCACAGTCTGTCGCATTTACACGCTTGTGTCACTGTGCCATAAACAAGAAATAATTCATAAATATATATTAAAAATAAAATAAATCTATATTAAAATACACAACTCCTCAGTCTAGGATAAATTTTTCACTGAGCCATTCGTCCTTTCACACTAAGATTATTACAAAATATAAAAATATTGCTTATTAAATATTTAAAATTTTCTAATAAATAAAATATAAATTAATTAAACAATAGAAAAATTTACTTACGAATACCAATCAAAAGTACATCTATTACAATTTTTTTTATGATCTGCATAGATGCTTCTCGTGACATCTTCTCCGTTTCCACAGCCACTTCGAACTTTACTCGGCGACGTTTGAAATAGTACTAAATGAAATAGACGCGTTATATATCTATATATAAATATATATATATCTATATCTATATATTTATGTATATGTAACTTCATAGGGTCATATGATAAGAAGAAAAATCTGAACCGATTATAATGATTGTTGTATATTGTAAATAGGAAATGTTTACTGCATATGGTATGATGCACGTGCATAGATTAAAAAGATTTTTTTTATCTGTTTTTTTTTGTTGGTTTCAGGTCGTATCGAGTAGGGGAGCGTAGTGTTGAGATACTCCGCTCCCCTCTTTCCGCCGTATTCTGGAGAAATTACGTGTCGAGTGGAGGAATAATAAGAAATATAAATACAGTATTAAATATTTCATTTCGTCAAATGAGAATAACCCTTAACTCGTCGCGTTTACTGTCACACGATTGTGCCCAGGTGATCTGGCCTTGTTTATTATTAATTATTGGTTTATGTTTTACAGAAAGTGGGTTCTTAACGTAAGGTCTAATACCTTACGTTAAGAACCCACTTTCTGTCTAATTTTCGAGATATTGCGAGTTGAGAGGCGGCGCCCGACGCCGTACGTTGTCTTTTTAACAGAATGAAGAAAGGAAAATAATTTATACCCCCGATGGGGATTGAACCCAGAACTGCAACATTTAGAGTTGATAGCATATAAAGACATGGTGTATCTAGAGATATTTTCTGGGGGATGAATTTTAGTCTTGAACAGATATATTCGTATAGAGGTTATTTTTACTAGTAAAATAGTAAAATAGGCAAGCAAGCAATGCTATAAATAAGTTTTGTCGAGGATATTCCATACATAATTTGTTCAATGATATGACGTGATACATACGCAAAGTTTCATATAAATAAATATAAACAATATTTATATTTACTACTTGTACCATATATTAGTGTTTTTAAACTCACTTCTTTTATAATATTTATTATTTATTTTAAGAGGCAAAACAATGTTTACATGTGCTATATATTAGTGTTTTTAATGTCACTTCTTTTATAATATTTATTTTAAGAAACAAAACAATGTTTACAGTTTGAACTTTACAGTGAAGCGTTGTGGGTCAAGAAACTTAATGAAACTTATGTTAAAAAAACAACTGAGTTCATTTATAGTATAGATACTCGTAGTTGTATAGCCTTAGAAGAATTTTTACAGTTTTATTATATCCATACCTATATTATAAATTCGAAAGCAACTCTGTCTGTCTGTCTTTTACGCAATCAGGGCCAAACCGCTTATTTAATTGTGATAAAATACTCATATAGAGATACTTGAGGGTCTCGGGATGAACATAGGATACTTTTTTTTCTCATATTTGTAATATTTTCGATATATACCAATATATTAAAATACTTATTAATTTGGCATGCAATTTATTTCGCCATGTTAATAACAACCGTCGTTGCTAAGCAACGACTTGCAAAGTTTTTTGTTAGAAAACGTCACCCAAAATGAGCTTGCTTAACGCATCTCTCTATTGAAAACTGAACATAATTTCATAAATATATTTAATAAATATTCGTATAGTTGAAGCGGGCGTAGCCGCTTTCGGGTCCACTAGTTTATATATATATATATACAATGTAACTTTAAATTATGTATATGATATTAATAGATAAGAGCATGCGTCTATAACGTTCGACAAGTGTGATTCGCTAACATCGAGGGCGTGACCATTCTTATTAGGTAATCAATTATAATTAACTTTTTTTCTAAGATTTACACTTTTTCTCGATATCTCTCTCTCATATAGAAAAGTAGGCAGACGGTAGTAAGATAGTAACATATTGTTAAAACACACACACTCACACTCAACACTTTTGCTTGATATTCATCGTCACACGAAGCATCGAACCTATAATGCAAGACCCTTCATTTTTATTTTCAGAGACAACGTAGTTCAAAGATACTCGACTCTCCGCTTTCCGCCCAAATTCTCCTTAATTACCTCCCCAAATGTGATAGGCTTGAAAACACAATGGGAAATAATAAACACTCCTTGATAATACTAGAAAGTCCAGCAAACACTGATTCAATCCTCGCGTTGGTTTTTAATAGGATAATGATAGAGTAACTTAACGTAAACTGGTGTCAGTGACCGCCGTACAATGGTATGATAAAATATTGGAGATGAATGGTCCCCTTATTAGATAAATATGTGTTATCGATCTACATCTTTTTTTTTATGGAAAAGGACAATGCAAACGAGCGTTCGGGTCACCTGATGATGATCACCGCCGCCCACGACCCCGTGCAGCACCAGAGGAGCTACAGGTGCGTTGCCGGCCTTTGAGGTGGAGATAGACGCGCTTTTTGAAGGTACCCATATCGTACCGACCTGGAAACACTGCCGCGGGTAGGCTATTCCACAGTTCGGTGGCGCGTGGAAGGAAATCTAACAATAAAAACAAAATATTTCTATTTCCAAAGATAATATATATTTATAAAAGATATTTTTTTAATAGCAAAAGTAGCAAAAATATAATATCTTATCAATTTTATATGACGTCAATATATTATATTAGTTTTAATATTGCATCAGTTCTATGTTATGTTATACATAACTACGAACAATGATTTAATATTTTTTTTTTCAAGTTCACAAGTAGCAGGGTAGCAGAGGGAGCCTAGTGGTAAGACATTCTACCCTCTTTCCATAGAATTCAGGATTAGCGCGTTGCCTCGTGACCAGAGCGAAGAAATTAAAATATAAAATATTTCATTATCAGCTTGTCGTGTCAGGCCACGACTGGCCTCAATTATTTATTGATAATGAAAAAAAATAGGTTTAAGTAAAATGTATAGCGTAAATCTAAATTAATCCGCAAAAGAAATTTGGACGTATGAGTCCAAATGGTTTAGATCTATGGTGTCATTTCAATTTAAATATTGTTTAAAATGTAAACAAAGCCGTTGTGGCGCAGGGTACCAGGGTGTGACTGTAACGCGACGGTTGTGGGTTCGATCCCCACTTGAGGAAGTGAAATATTTATTTACGTTTATATTTCCATTTCTTCGCTCTGGTGTCGAGGCAACGCGTGGCGTTAAATTCTGCCACTGAATACGCAATGCCTCCAGATTTCGGCAGAAAGTGGGGAACGCAGTGTCTTAACACTAGGTTTAGGTTTTTATGAAAAATTAAAATAAATTAGATTTCTGATAATCGCCTTCCTTGTTCCATTAATAAATATAAAGAGGAAATCTAGTCTTAAAACACTCCGTTCCCCATTTTCCGCCGAATGTTTCGAGGCATTACGCGTTGAGTGCCGGAAATTATTGCCGGGCTTTTGCCTTGATGACCATGCGAAGAAATGGAAATATTAATAAATAATATTTTTTTTCCCTCGAGTGGGATTCGCACCCACGACCGTCGCGTTACAGTTACACCCTTGTACCCTTGCACTAAGACGGCCTCGTTGTATATAAAAGTTACATTTATTATAAAAATATTTTATTATTTTTGAACAACCCTATGCACATATGTTATCTAATATCGTAATTAGAACGAATTTATTTTTTTAAGTTTTATCTATTCTTCATTTATTTCGAATAATAATATCTTAGTAGTATTTTAACACAGAGGCCAGTAGTGGCGCAGTGGAACAAGTTCGTGACTGTAAACGCGGAACTCAACGCCGCGTTTTGTTTTGATACCTTAGCGAGGAAATGGAAATAATTAATTCCATCAAATCGTAATATAGCTTTGCTTCGACGCCCTCGGGGCAGAAGATATCTTAGGACTTATAAACCTGAATTGTATAGGACAACAATTCAGGTTCAATCGTTTTTAAATGCTTGTAAATTATTTATTAGCGACCCGCTTGCGACTTCTTAAAAGGAGTTAGTAGTAACTTTTTTATTTGTAATGCTAAGAAAAGTTCACCAAAATACAATAGTGAAAATTAAATTTATAATACACAGACTAACAGACAAAAAAATGTTTTTTTTTAAGACTAAAAATCATTGTTTTTTTCTCATATATCTTCTTATATTTCCTATAAATAATTTTCTATAAATATATAAATCTAAATACGTTATGGTTAGCATTAACATTGATGCTATCTCCCAAAGACGCATGTAGCAGTTGTTTTGATGACCTTTAGGGAAAATCCTCATTTAATTAAACTCCGATTCATAATCTCTACTATATGATAAAACCTAATAAATTATTTATAATAATTATTATTAATTATAATATTTCTTTGCTAACTGATAGCTATAGCAGATACCTCGCTAAAAGCAAGGTTGCTAAATTTTATTTCACATTTGAAATGTTTCTTTAAAGATTTCCTATTTTTTTTTCAGTAGTTTTACGTTGTATCCTGCACATAGCCGAGTAGGGAGAGGGAACCTGGGTACCTAGTATTAAGACATTGCACTCCCATTAAGAGACTTCCGTTGCCCAATTTCCGCTGAACTATCCGAACTCAACATAAAAACAACTAACAAAAAAATATCGTTATATAAATAAATAACATTTATTCTACACATTTACAAAATTATAACAATACTGATGATAAATAAATACAAAATAGTCTTAACTTAAATAATAATTTAAAAATATTTTTTAGCTGCTTTATTAAGAAAAATTATCACTATGTTTAATACAAATTGTTTTGAAAATCGCAATTAAAATATTTTCTTATAACCTAGTGTTAAGACACTATTCCCACTTGCCGCCTAATTTTTAAGGCATTGCGAGTGGCGGAATTCAACACCGTGCTTTGCCTTGGTGCAGTGCGAATGAATGAAAATATTATTAAATAATAATTCATTCCCCCGAGTGGGAATCATAGAATTACTTCATTTCATTATTATATTGTACTTTACTAACTTAGGTACATCGTATATATACTACAATTTTTAATATAAATTATTATTTTTTTATTATTCTAATACTAGAAGATTTTTGTACAAATTAAAAACTGTACGAAAGGAACATAACTATGAGAAGAGTTAAGAAGTCAAAAGTTTCAATATCTAGATGGAGAGAGGAAAAGAAACAGATAAAGACGAAGAGAAAGGAGAAATAGTTATTATTTCGATATTATATAATATTATTTTAATACTACTTTGTAATACTTAAAAATATAAACTATATAAATGACTCGTTTTAACAATAAGATTTATTACACTGTAATGTCAATCACGATATACCCAAATATTATTTTTTACCTTCACAGGCAGACATAAGGGAGCCTAATGCGAAGACATTCCACTCTCCACCTCACGCAATGCCTCCAGATTTCGGTAAAAATACCAAATTCTGGAGGCATTGTGTGTTGAGTGGCGTAATTTAACGCCGCAGATAAATATAATAATGATATTTTACTAATTTAATCTTAATTTTGGAATGCATTTCGAAATATTTTTATTATTAAATAATATAATTTAATTGGTTTAGAGACAGTGTTGAATAATTGTCAATTTCTTTATATAAATAAAAAAACGCTACTGAAAAGTGATGTCACAGTTTTCTTCTTTTTCCTTTGTTTCATACTTTCTGTACATAAGTAGGAAGTCGTAATCATTAGTTTAACGACAATATTTTAAACTTACTAAATCGATTAGTTTTCTTAATATTTTTCGCAAATATGTAAATACTATTCAATAATTGTTAGAGGCTAAGACTGGTCGCGGTAGTATTTGTGGTTGCGTGACTTCCCATTCAGCTGAGCCCGGTGGTCCATATTTCTTAGGTTTCAGTACAAACATAAACTGTAATGATAAAAATGTTATATTTTAGAAAAATAGAAGAAATAAAAATATCTCTATATTTTTTAGGGTTCCGTAGCTCAAAAGGTAAAAATAGAGGTCTGAGTATAGGCGGGAGAGTATAGGATCCCTTTGTAGTCTATTTTTTCGTTTGGTAAGACCGTTTATCTCAAGATCGTGTATGATGAAATAAGATGTAGGTATCAAGCTCAAATTAATATCATATATTTAGGTCTATATCTCTTAAAGCACAGAAAAATAAGGCTAAAGAAATCAAAGAATACACATTCGTGCATCTTTTTTTATTTTGATTACGCGGAGACTTTCACAGAAAATGCAGCATAATCAAAATCTTATCTTCTGATTGCATTGACTTAATCATAAACATTTGATATTAATCTCCTCCACGGGATCTCGAGATAAATGGTCTTGTTAGACAGACAGTGATCTAGTTTTTAATTCTTCTTTTGAGTTACAGAACTCTAAAAAAACAATAACTAATACCAAAATACCAAATACTCACAACAATAACCCCAAACACAGCGCCCACAGCAAACCCAACGGCCACGTCGCTCCAGTGGTGTCTGTGGTCCACCACCCTCGAGAGCCCCACATACCACGCCCCCATTAGCACTGCGAACTGTACACCGTGGCGAAGCAGCTTGGAGCCCCGCCATTTGCCTTTTAGTTGGACGTAGAACTGATGATAAAGAAAAAGAATTTAAAGCTTTCTACTTATTTAGAAGACGGATTTTTCTTTCCTAAGTGTGGGATAACATTTTAAAATTGTTATAAATCTTTAAAGCTTGTGTTTTTGTATTGATATTTTACCTGAGTGATCTAAGCTTAAAATAATCATACTTATTTAGAGAGACTTTCTGATCTTTCCTTCTTTTCTTTTAACTTCACTCTATCTAGCGCACATTGCAGAGTAGACAGAGGAAACTTAGGCACTCCATTGCCTCCAACTTTCTGCCGAATTTTTCAAGACATTGCGTGTTGAGTGGTGGAACTCAACGAATTTTTGAAATTAAAACTTCAATTTCACTTAACTTAAAAATAAAAAAAATATATAAAACAATACTTACAATAAAGAAAATAGCACTGTACATAGCAAAACTGGAATGAGCGCTCGGGAACGAAAGACGCATGTCCTTCAGCTCGGCCGCATTGCTGTGCGCGCAGGTGAACTCCTGGATGTAGCCCAAGGAGTTTAGGTTCGATGACGCGACGGGGGTTGGTTTACACATCTGGAATATAGGGGGAATAATATTTAAAACATGCTGAATTTTAAAAGTAAAACACCTGCAAATAATTGCGCGAAAATTTATATTGCTTTAATGGCATTAAGAGAAGTAGAGACTTGTGTAAGTTGTATAGAGATACTATCGTTGGTATCGTTTCTATATTAATAAATTATGGGATAAGTGAACTTTTAAGGCATTTAAGACTACAAATTCACAGGGTAGGGAGAGGGAACCCAGTGGTAAGAATGAGTGGCGGAATATAACGCCACGCTTTGTCTTCTTACCATATTCCTCTGATTCACAGGAACGATTCAAAAATATAGGATAATGTGGGACATAATAAAGATGAAAAAACTTTCTACTTACATCAAAAAAATACGGCCTAAGTCTGCCAATGACAATTTTAGCGGAGTTCACAGTGAACTGCTGGCACGCTGCGCCGAAAGCGAACACGCCTATCGCGGTGTAGCTCTCCCATATCCACCCGGAGACGAGGGAACCTGAGAGGAACTTGTCACCCACGCCCTTGCCGCGCCTGTCGCGGACTATTTCTGTGATTATTATCTGGAAATTGGAATAGAAATTGTAAGTCTATAGACTATACATAGATTAAAAGAAGCCTTGCGCAGGGGCACAAGCGTGTGATTGTAAGCACGACAGGTAAGGGGTTCGATTCCCATTTGAGGAAATGAAATATTTATTATTATTTTCATTTTCTTCATTCTGGTAACGAGAATAAATTTTATGCAGGAAATTGAAGATTTTTTTTCATTACATAATTGTAGCGTTAAGTTCCACCACTCAACAAGCCATGCTTCCAGAATTCGGCGAAAAGGCGGGGACTGAAGTGTCTTAACGAGAACAGGGTGTGATGCATCGTAAAGCTTAAAAATCATATTTTTTTCGTTAAGTCACTTTCATTCATACAAAATGAAAATCCCAAATAATAAATAATCTAAAGATAAGAAAATAATCAAAACTTACTGTAGCGATGTTAAGTGCGAATCCGATACCTGCCAGCAGAGCCTCAGATATAGTTTGCTCCTTGTAAGGCAGCTTTAAGCTCTCATCGTCCGGGAAGTAGCCGCGGTGGAAGGGTTCCGCGAACAAATGTATAATCAGTATCGGGACTGCCACTGAAATAAATTAAAAAAAAATATTACTAAAAATATTAAGAAAAATCTTTTATTTACGTTGTGTAGTGCACGAGATGCTTAAAGAATATAAAGAAGTAATATAATAAATATATATATATAACTCTATAATGTGATGTTAATTTATACTGTATTGTAAACAGACTTGTGGTTTTACGTAAATTATATGTATATATAAATAATCTCTATACAATACCTAGGTTGTTATTTAAAACTTCGTGTTTATGTTAAATATTATTTATTACTTAGAAATATCTAAAATTAGAATATTATTATTATCTATTGATTATGATCTGTGGCCACATTTGTTTATATTGTTGTATGCGTACAAGCAAGCAAGTATAGATGCAACAGGTTGTGGATTCGATTCTCACTCGGAGAAAAAAATATTTAATATTGTCATTTCTTCTCCCTGGCAACTGTTCATGTTCTGTTCGCTCTGTTCATCCCTTCTGAATTTTAGAAAAACTCGAGACCTCCAATTTTTGTACGGAACCCTCGGTGGGTGAGCGTGACTCGCGCTAGTTAGTTTTTTTTATATATTTACAATAACGTTATTTTATCAGCAAATATAAGTAAACTTTGGACCAATATTTGCTATATATTCTTTACTATATAAAGTAAACTAGTAAACAAAGAAAAAAATAGTATAAAGATATTCAATATTTACATATTTGCACATTAAGGGAAATGAACTCAAACCCACGGTAAGGACGGTCACTCTCTCACACCACGAGTCCATTGTTTTACAACGTTGATATCTCTATAATTCTTAGATAAACATTGTAAAGTGCTTTGTCCCCTTTTAATCAATGATTCATATGACGTGACAAGCGTGCTCGTAAAAATATGTACTTTCTTACTAATTCATTTTTAGATGAGGAATTTAATTAGTTTATGATATTGTTATAAGCTTTTGGGGCTATTTGTGAGATTTGATTCCTAGTTGGTCGAGAAAATTACATATTTAATATTTCCATTTTCGTCCCTTTGGTGTCGAAGCAAAGCGCGGCGTTCAATTCCGCCACTTAACACGCAATGTTCCCAGAATTCGGCGGAAAGTGGGGGACGGAAGTATCCTAATGGGAACGTGTCTGAACACTAGGTCACCAGGTTCTCCCTTGAATGGGACTTTTTTTAATCTTATCAAGTTATCTTTCAATACTCGACTACTTGGTAAGGATATTACACAATCATATTTCTACTTATCTTACTCGTAAAGAAGTCTGAGAATTATATTTAAAATAAAAGTACCTTGTGTGACATTGCATGACTGCATTGGGCTGTGCAACACGTAATTAAATTAAATGAAGAGAAAATTAAGAGCGAGTTCTTTTCTTCGTAAAGTCAAACTTATCCTCTATTCATTTTGGCATGAGACAAAATGTAAACAAAAGAAATATTTTTTCTAAAACTTTTTAATTATTGTCTCCTTTTTACCATACAATCTCCTTCGACGTGACATTGGCGATTAGTTCTGAACTGGCACGTTATAGCAACAGCAACGCCATAAATAAAGAATAACAACAAAGTTTTATCAGCTTCACGCTGTATTCCGCACACAGCAGGGTTAAGTAGTAGGAACCTAGTGTTAAGACACCCCGTTGCCCTCTTTCCGGCGAATTCTGGAGGCATTGGAACTTAACGCCGTTCTTTGCCTCGAAACCAGAGCGAAGAAATGAAAATATAAATGTTAATAAATATTTCATTTTCTCGAGTGGGGATCGAAATATATACTCGTAAATATATCAATGTGGGGAATGGAGTGTCTTAGCACTAGGTACCCTCTGCCTACCCTACTGTGCGCGGGATACAGCGTGAAGCTGATAAAAAAAACTTAGCTTAAGCAAAAAATTATATAACAAACTGTCAATCTTTTGCTTCACCAAAGGAGTATCCTAGTATAGTTGGTCAAGGTCACCATTCTCATTGAAATGATCCACCTACATGGATAGTATGTGTCATTATTGCATATGCACATTAATGACTATTACGTCTCGTAGACACATGTTAGAGAGTTTCTAAAGTTATGAGTGAGTTACTAACATGACCATTCTTCGTTCGGCTTAAAACGAGACATTTTAAGGTGGCTTTCGGATTTAGGATAACTTTCCTTTTTCTAGACGTCTGATAGTGCTTTAATACTTTTATTTTTTGTAGATTTTTCCTTTCAGACTTTTACAATTAACGTACTGCGATAATAGCGGAGAAACTGGTTTCGACGTACCAACTTTACATGTCATTCCGAAAGGAAGATTTGTACGTCCTGGCATATTTCGGACATAGGGACACACAAGTGAAAAGCGGGACAGTCCCGTAAAGAACGGGACGTCTGGTCACGTTAGGTATGACTAACATGACCATTTTTTTATGGAATAGACAAACAGGCGTAGACAAACGAGCGTACCTACGGGTCACCTGATGGTAAGAGATCACCGCCGCCCACGACACTGTATAACACCAGAGAAGGTACAGCTTTTTTGGTTCAAAACGGTTTTTTTACGTTTTAGTTTTTGTTTAACCTCTTTGCGTCTTAACACTAGGTACCCTCTGCCTAATCTGGTGGGTGCTGGATACAAGGGTGAAGCTGATTTTTTTTATAATGTATAATGATATTTTTTATAAGCTGAATATTTTATTTAATTTTTTTATACAAGGTTTGGCAGACTATGACCGATTATAGCACAACCATTCGAGGTCGAATTGTTATTTCACGGTGACATTCCTCTTCCGCAGTGTAAAAGGTTACAGCTATTAAAATAGGCTAGAAGTAGGTTTGCATTAGTTTACTATTTAATATTTAATTTATTTTTATCTATATTAAAGTATATCTCGCTCTCAGCTTTACTCCTATTAGTTTAATAGCATTCGACGATCATTTCATAGGTATATATTCAAATGTATGATGACGCGCCGGCCTAAGAACTAGCTCGGATGCAAGTGCCTTGCTATGTCAGTTTCTGGAGTGAGACCTCCCGGACGCCCAAGGAAGCGCTGGTTGGATGTCATGATGCAGGAGATGAGAGCCAATGGTCTAACCACCGAGGACGAAAGACCGTGCAAAGTGGAGTAGGTTGAGTAGAAAGGCAGCCCCTGGCAATAGCCGGGATTAATGCCAGGAAGAAGATATTCAAATGTATGATATTTGAATCTACTACCATCTTATATAATTTGACAAACGCTAACTGTGCCACTATAGCGTCATCTCACACCTCTCGCAGGATATTCGTGACTCAATCGTAAAAGTCATCGTTTTTTCGAAACAGTTTCTAACGGGATTTACGAATGTCGTACTAAATGTTGGGTAAATATTAGTTTAGTCAAAATTTTAAATGGAACTGTATTTTTTATTAAATTATAATATTTTAATAGGATTGTTTTGTAATATAGGTACTAAGTTTCGAAATTAAATGGAAAATTTCTTTGGTTTTCACGTAATTTCTTGAAATAACAAAAACAAACTTGAAATAACTGTTTAATTATTTGTTTTTAAATATAATATGTACCTAGAATATGTTTGTTTCTAATAAGTACCTAACAAATAATTACGATGATTCTTTTATGATTATAGTTAGAGAACACAACTTATTTTCCTAAAACGGAAATAAATCGTTTGTGATGACACTCTGTTCTCATTAAAACAATTCTGTTTCCCACTTTTCGCCTAATTCTGGAGTCAGTGCGGGTTGATTGGAGAAAGGCAAAGGAAATGAAAATATTTTATTCCTCCGAGTGGGAGTCGAACCTAGAACCGTTACACTTGGCGGCCTTTATGTTCCTTTCTTATTATAAACATTTTTTCAATTAATTAATTACATAGGTGACCTACTAACATCTAAACGAAGGTAATACCTACATCTAGGATATTACCACTTCATTTACTTTATTGTTGACATTTCTATCAACCTAAGTGCTCTTGACGTTATAAAAATATTGGCGGCCGAAGCTTTATCTTTGTAATTTATAAGTATTAAAGTGGATAAAATAATCTTATATTGGTTGGTTGGCTATATAAAATAATTATTTTAGGGTGGACTAACGCGACGTTTGTGGGTTCGATCCCATTTGAGTGAACAAATTATTATTTATTAATATTTTTACTTCTTCGCTCTGGCAACTTTGGCGTTGGCCAATGGCGGCTTCCGCCATTCTACAAGTAATGCCTCCAAAAATGCGGCGGAAAGTGGTAAATTGTAGGTATTTTCTTGCTCGACAGAATATAATTACAATAGAATGTTTAAAATATTTCTGTAGAAGTAAATAGGCATATCTATATTTAAAACTTTTATTTTATATAAATTAAACTTTATTACTTTTCAACCTCCCTTTTACCTGAATCACTATTAGTCATTTATTAGTTATTCATAAATAGTGATTCACTAATATTAAACATTTCACTCAATTATAATAAACAAAACTACAGAAGGAGTAGAAAAAATATTATGAATTAAAACATACATATTGTATTGGTATATTTTTTCAAATATTTGAAATAAAATCAAATATATAATATTAATAACAACATGATAATAATATAGGCATCTACAATCGTATCTAATATCTATTAATTCTTATAATTTATGAAAAAAATCTGCTATCAGTGTGATGATAAAGGCTATCATGTTTCATGTTGAATGATGTTTGCTTGCCATTTACAAATTATATTTTCAGAAAATATTTTTTTATTTAGTTATAAAAATATTTATTGTATTCAAACTATTAATAATTATATAATACTTTTTCTTAAAAATAATAATATCAGAGGTTATCGTGGCATATCGGCTGACTGTAAACGCGAAAGAAATGAGTTTGATTCCCATTCGAAACAAGGAATTAGTTTCATATTCCTCGCTCTGGTAAAAAGATAAAGCAAGACGTTGAGTTCCGCCTCTAAACACGCACAATGTCTCAAAAATTAAGTGGTAAGTAAGGAACGGAATGTTTTAACAGGTGGTTCCCTGCATCTATCCTGGTATGCGGGATGTAGGATGGTATTAATAATATATTTGCCATCGCGAAATAGCTTCAAATTTCACTTGGTGAGTGTCCCTTAATTTGATTTATAAAGTAATTGCAGTAATTGAAAGCAGAGAAAAGAGAGGCTTTACTCTAGGCTTTCCTACCCTACCTCGCAAAATATAGAAGATGTATTTAATACCTAAATCAAAAAAGAACAAAATAAAGCATAGAAATATATAAAAAAATACTTACCACAAGCTAAAACCAGGATATCCAATATGATTTTCCATATTAATTTGTCAGCCATTATAAAAAACACAATCGAGTTAAAAGGTAAAACGTTCGAACTATAAACTAACGGGATTCATTGAAAAAAAATATTATTAAATTAATTACACAGTACAGACCGATTCGCGAACCAACTGCACACTAAAATGATAATCTTCGAACTGATAAAACAGGTAATCTAACAAAATGTTAGTCACAGCGATATATTCTTATACAGCAATGGATATTACACCTTAATTTTATGAATATAAAGTATAAAATATATTATTTAATTATTATATTTAATTGGAAATCTGAAATTGAAGGTTTCTGATTTTTTTTATGTATAAAATAATTTTCAATAGTTCATGCGGTGAACGTGAAGCAACGTTTGTAATTAAACTGACGTTTTATTGCATTCGGCATTATTTCCTTATCAGCGCCATCTGTGACTCATTCGGTGAACTATTTCTAGTTAAGTTTTAGTAGTTGCATAATATATTTAACAGATGGCGGTAGTCACTGTTGTAATCGTTTGAATTGTTACGTTAATTTTTACTCTTATTAATCCTATAATATTTATGGCTTTAATTCATTACATCCCAACACAATATAAATTAATATTTTTATCGCCCTCACATCAAAAAAGTGTATTTTTTAATATCAATTGTCACGTTACATAAAAAACGTTATAATAAACCGCTGATATTTAACACGAGTTTAATAGATAAGAATTGCCTTAGTCATCAAATAATAAATATATTTTATTAAGGTAGGGGGAAAAATTCCTCTAATTTAAAGGCATTTATCGATTTAATTGATTACTTTTATAAAACAGTTGTTTCTATTAATTAAAAAAGTTTTTTTTAAACTATAGAGGTTTCATTAATAATAAAAATAATAAAACAATTTTGAATCATAAGTTGTTTATTATGCATTTTAAAATACCCTAAACATACTACATCTATAAAATACGAAAAATAAATATACAATGTTGCCACAAAATTAGTGCTAGGCAGTGTTTGCTTATTTATGTTACTGTAAGAGCCTGAAGTTGGTAAATTCGTGGCTTAAGTAGTAAATGTTGGAATTTACCAAACTTGTAACCAATTGGTAAATGCAAGAATTTCATAGGGCGAAGAATCCTTTTCTAGATTTTATCATAATTTTTTTTATATATTACAGGTTTTATAAGTTGTACTTTTACAGTATTTCAAGCTTTTACAGTAACATTTATAAATTATTTTAAATATAATAAATTATGTGTATTAAATATTGTTCACTTAAAATCTACAGCTACAACTTTTAGGCCTTAAATAGTAAATTTTGACATTAAAAATAAAATGACTAAAATATAAATATTTTTTTTTCTTAAAAGTAGATAATTTTATATAAAGAAAGATATAATATAGATATGTATCTGTTCCAATTGTTAGAAATCCATTGATATATTTTTTCTTACTGAAGAACTGTCAATAAATTGACATTTTTGAAGATAATTAATATATATAAAATACAGATAAAATTTTTTTAATATACTTTTTATAACATAAATAAATATATATTTATCTTATGATACGATAATTGCAAGTTTTCAAAGAAACCATCAATATTATGCACCATACATAACTTAAAGCTACTATAAAATTATAATTAAAACAACTGTTTTTTTTTTCTACAATATCACAGAGTAAAAATACAACCCCAGTTCGAGACTTGGGTAATTTTTATTTACAAATAGACGTATGCCATATTAAATAACTCGTCGCTTAGCTTTAAAACGATTAATGGAAAAAAAATATGAACTGAAAAAATTAAAAAAAGAAAAGAAGACTCATGGGAAAAAATATATTTTAATAAGTTTTTTTATAAGGAAAAGCTAAAAATGCAGCAACGAATTTCTATAAAAAGTACAATTTTAGATATCAAATGCATTGAAGATATCTTAAAACCTTGTTGTAATAAGAAAGAAAAATACTATTCTAATTATTGTACTTAAAAAATTTAGCTAAAACTCTAAAATAAATAACAGTTAAATACATTTATAATGTAGAAATAAATTTTAACACTACTAATTTATAACTAACCTAAAAAAATAACCTAAAATAACGAATTAGCTGCCTCAAAATACTAAATATCATCAAAACATGAGAAAATATCATTTTTTTAATTGACTTGCTAAAGATAATGCTAAATGTATAAGAATTTATAATTATATTAATAGAATATTTTTATATTCTAATAGTGCGTTTACTGTAAATTCATTTAAATTTTTGTAAAAAGCTGTTGAGAGTTGTGGCACAAGGGTGTGAACGTCTTAACACTGGGTTCCCAGGTTCCCTCTGCTATGTGCTCTGCTCTGCTGTGTAAAAAAGATGTTAGAACACTTTCACGCTTTTAATAGGCAATAGCAGTGAGAACTTAATGTCAAGACAGCGAAACTTAACGCCGTAATTCGTTTCATCCTTTTGCAGTCTAGAAGGTGACTCTGGGTTAAAATGGTTGTTAGTACAGTATTTACTTTTAAAATTATAAAATATGTAAGAACATTTGAACTTTGTTATATATTTTTGATGGATTAAACTGATAATATTCCCATATATAAAAAGATTCATTATTAAATTTAACAACTAGAATATAATAATTCGACATTTTAAAACCTTTACTAGAAACTTTCATAATTTGTAACATAAGTGCATTCTCCATTGCATATACAACAGTATTTCTATGAACTAATTGTATTACGTATTATCGTCTTTATTTTCTTAGCAATAAACACCAAAATGGTATGAAAGACATGTACCTAACATGATAGCTGAATAACTTCTACAACATTGTCATACAAGTATTTTATACGTGAGGTGATAAATAATGTCATACGAATCTACAGTGCAAAGTGACTAAAACAAAAAAATATATAAATTATTATAAAAAATATTTACATTAAAACCAATTTTTTTTGTTACAAAAAATACAGTATATATTATTCTTTTACCAACTGCCTTTTTCTATACTGTCTTGTTCTAGTTTAAAATAGTTTAGTTGCTTTCGAAAATTAATTCCTCTAAATATAAAAAAAGAGAAAAAAAATCGAGCTTTAATTTAAGAGTCCACGAATCAAGAATCATTCGTCCAATCATACCAATCAGTCACTAGTATAAAAAATACAAATTAATAAAACTACGTTTAGGCCACTTTACTTGCTGTCGTTACATGATGTATACATTTGTATGAGAGCCAAGTTGAATCATAGAAGTCTATCGATCACGCAGATCGCTTAACTTGGCCCTCATTACAACAATACGTAAGTCCATACTTTATTAACATTCAAATGGTGACTATTTAATGGATGTCACTACTGGAAATTTTGTTTTACTTCGAAACGAAAGTTGTTTAACGGTTTTAAGTTACGAAATTTTAAAAGAGCACCAAAGAATCTATGGGTAGAACTTTCTCTTATATTTTTTTTACTTTCAGAAAATTAGCTAAATGTAGACGAAATCTTTTAGGTTGTTGTAAAAATTACTAAATATTGTATTCTTAACCAACTTTAAAAAGAAGGAAGTTATCTATTTGATTGTTTAGTCTATCTATCTCTGAATATTCATATTTAAGTTTAAAAGAAATAGTTATCGTTGATATTTGTCAAATACTAAAAGTAAATAGCTAACTTAGCATAAGCATAACCTACTTTGAAATGCTAAATCATTAAAGTTTAGGTACCTATCGTAAAACCGGTGATTTATTATCAATCGTGAATATTAAGTTATTTCTGTAATTGCCTAGGATAGGTATCTAGCCTAAAATACCTCAGTGAAGGCTGCAATGTTGTAATATCTACAATTTTTCAACTATTTTATAAATTACTTTTGTTTTTTTTATGTTATTCAATAATCAATGATAGATGTTTTAAAAAAATAAAAACATTAATATAATTTTGCAGTTAATATTAATTATACATCAGAATTAGATTATTTCAGTAGGGATTAAAAAGTCATTTAAACATTTAAACACGCTTATTAAGTAATATAAGCTGAAATTCCTATTCCAAAAAGGTCCAAAAACAATCCTTTGAATATTAAGAATAAAAAAGCTTAGTGTAAAAGTTCATATTATTTTTAATATTGTGACTTTCCTCCATTGTTCTACTTCATATCAATTTTTACATTTTGTTCGTCTTAAGTCTTCGATGATGATCGTAACATCTGTTTATAACAATATCTCTAAATTTATTAAAAGTGGGTTAAGTCTCTTTACCACCAAAATGACGATTTAATATAAATATTTAAGTCCAATAATAAAAAAGGAGTTATTATGGGATCCAGTTTTGCACGATCTAATCCGCAACAATGACAAGATAAACATAGCTACCATTAGAATTTGCTTATATTTAGATATGTATTTTAAAGATTTATATAGAATTTTTATTTTCAAACTTCAATATATTTTTTGCTATTTACAATATGTTTTATATAATAACTGTAGTATTTTACTATATATAATTTTGAGAGTTAGTAAATTCAAGGCTTTTTTAACATAGTAATATATCAATTAGTAAAATATCGACACCGTTTTCGGAAGTCGACAAAAATCTAGGGGAAGAACCGGTGGCTATTTTACAAAATCTGAAAATTTCTCTCCATAGAGATCCAACACTGTTAAATATGATCAGGGAATATAAGATTTAGATGGTGGTTACTTTAACAGTTAATAAATAAATAAGAACTTTCTTTAAAGTATTAAGCTCAATTTGTTTGTATTTTCTTGGAAATAATATCCTTAACATGGTTTCCACCCCTCCTGCCAGACATTCTTAAAAGAAAATTATAAAAGGTTGGAATGACGCGCAGAGAAAGATTCAGGTTTTATAAAACAACGACCTGGCTGCCACAGGTTCTTAGGCCATAGCATCCCCTATAATATAACTGTCAATTTCACATTACTTACTACTATTAGAAGTCCATACAGTCCAAAAACATCCAGCGAGCAGACATATATTAATCATTCTTAGCAACTATACCATAAACACTTAATAACATACCATGTCCACAAAGTCGTAGGATATCCATTCCAAAACACTAATTTCTATATAATCTATGGGTCTAGTAGTCCATGGGTTTACATGTCCATGGGTTACAGATATATGGATCTATAAGTCCATTGGTCCACAGGTCCATGGGCCTACAAGTCCATATATTCATGGGATATCCACGACACGTTCGGGGGTCAGGGGTCCTCGCTCAGGGAGCTGTGGACGGGGGACTGTCAAACACCCCAGCCGGCTGAACGTGAATTGCCGTTGGTCGTGAGTTCGTTATCATGATTTGAGGTTTGACGACGCGGCGTTTTACGCAAGTCGGAAACGAACGTGAACTGGAACAAAAATAGTATTTTGTAAAAAACACATATTTTATAGAAATATTTATATTATTTTTCTATATCATATATTAATTAATTATAGCACCTGAGTAAATTACCAAATAGACAAATTACCTTCAAAAATAAACTTTTTTTAAGAATTTTAAATCATATCTCTGTACTTTAAATGAAAGTCATTAAGTCTAAACCAAAACCTTTTCACTATTTATACGCTATTTTGTACTAAATTGTAAACTAACGTGAAGGTTCCTTAGCACCGCTCTTCATCTTAAGAGACCGAACAGCCTGTATTAAAAGAAATAATATTCAAATTTATTGGGAGGCAAAAAAGCAATAAGAGAGGGAGACTTCGGTTGACCTTCGAAAACACAAAAACGAAGAGTTTAATGACAGTGGACGAGGTGAAAAAAGTATGCAGGGATCGGGGGATGTTTGAAGAGTATCAGCCCCTTTCTAGTCGTTTGTTTTACTTGTTAGAGTCTTATCAATATTAAACTCACCACAACAACAGCAAAGAGCAGACCAATAGAGAAACCAGCCAGAACATCGCTCCAATGGTGCTTGTAGTCTGATACGCGCGTCATCACCGTGTACCAGGCCATCATGATCAGGACAAACTGGATGCCATGGCGCAGGAGTTTGGAGCCGCGCCATGTGAACCGCTTGTGTAGGTACATCTGTAATTGAGATATATTGAGATTATTTTGTTTGGGCTGTTATTTAATGTATTTTTTTAAATTTCATTGAGACTCTTTGTTCTCTACTTTTTATTCCTTACATTAATTTCAGTGTCTACTCGAAATGTGGGTGATATGATGGTTCATAGGTTCCTCCGAATGGGAATAGAACCCAGAACCATTATGACTGTCATATGCTGTCTCACTGCACTACGATGGCCTCTACCACATGTGAATTAAAAAAAGAAAAGACAAAGAAAAACAAAGAAAGTCATAAAACTACTGAAGACAAGCCGTCTGGTACCTTACTGGTTTTACTGTATCTAGCTATATAGCCTACTATTATATAATAGTAGGTAATAATACTTTCTGTTTATACAAATGGGGTAATTTTTACTTAAGTATTGGTGCAGAACAAATAACGATACGCTTGCAACTATGAGAGAACGTCAGTTCCGTGTTAAAGCACGAACAGGTGTGCTTAAATACCTGCTGTTATAACATGTTTATGGTAATTAAAGACATGGGGAATAGCAAAAAAAATGGGTTTCTGAAACTTGTTACAATATACAATTTTCTCCCAAATAGCAGGGTAGGCAGAGGGAACCTTGTTTTAAGACAGTCCATTCTCCATTTTCCCTAATTTTTTCAACTCCACATTGTAACCCCGCACATAGCAGAGAGAACCTGGATGCATTGCATTTGGGGAGGCGGAACTCAACGTGTCGTTACCAGAGCGAGATGAAAATATTAAATTATTTCCACGAATCCAAATCGAACCCACAACCGTCGCTTTTACAGTCACGACGGCCTCATTCTTATACAGGGTGGAAGAGGCAGCGCTTCTTTAACTGAAACTGCATATAGGGTAAAATATTTGAAACCCAGAACTAAAGAAATTAATCACGGTACCTCAATAGTTTCGACGTAGATTTTTTTTTCCATTTCACGATTTTTATCCATACCTGTATTTCGTGTGACGCACACATACGTATGCGACGTTGCCGCTTTGACAGGTCAGTGTGTGCGTGCCTATGTTATACTTTACAAATGGCGTTTTATTTTAAAACGATTATTTTATTATTAATTTTGTTTGAAAAAATAACTTTTTAATTTTTGGGAATTATTTTTTTTCTGAATTATATTAGACTTTTATAGAGTAGTTAAAACTGTGGTTTCATTTAAAGTGGTGCTGACAATTCCACCCTGTATATGGTAGGTGGATATTTATATATTTCTATATATGGAAAATACTTATGGGGCTGTTACGGTACAAGATAATTAGAAATGAATATTTATTAAGTAATGATTACTAGTAATAAAACAGAACCTAACTTGGACGGGATGACCTCTTTCTCTCTTTCTGTTGATACTAAGAAAATGTTTCTAAGAATGGATCAATTGATTCTATGGCAAGATATAAATAAAAATGTTTTATATATAAAGATATTAATTAACATACAAACTACTGGCTGTGATGGTAAATTGATATTTAGTAATTATTTGTGTATTTATGTTATTTTTAGGGCAATGGCGCAGTGGGACAGTATCAGATTGTAAAAGCGACAGCTGTGGGTTTGATCCAGACTAAGGGGTATGATTTTTTTTCTTTTTCTAGCAATAGTAGACAAAGAGCGTGCGTTGAATTCTAACACGCAATGTCCCCCATATTTGGCGAAAATTGGGGAACGGATTGTCATAACACTGGGTTTCTTTTGCCTGCCATGCCATAGAAAAAGAAGAAAAAGCGGGAACTTGTTTTTAAGAACTTGTTTTTTAGAAGAAGAAAAAGCGTGAACTTGTTTTTTTTGTTAACCTAACGAAATTATACTTTAAAAATACATGTATTACACATTGGAAGTGACTTACCGCAAAATATAACATACAGTATGCAGAGAACGAAGAATGCCCACTAGGGAATGACAAACGCATCTCTTTCTTCAGCTTGTCATCAGTACCGAGGCAGGTGAACTTCTCGATATATCGCCATTTGTTCTCTGGCAAGGAACAGTCAATATCCGGCTTACATACCTATGGGCAAAGAGAAAATATATCATATATCTGATTATTTCATTTTAAAAGTATAAGGCACAGTTTTGGGCTGTAATCGCGACGGTTGTGGGTTCGATTCCCACTAGGGGGAGTTAATTATATTGAGTTTCTCACTCCGATAGCAAGACAAAGCATATAGCGATCAAAACACATTTATAATTTATTATTTTTTTATTTATTATTTATTCATTTAACACAGTGAAGAATATGAAAACGTAATAATAATAATAAAAGCCTTTATTCAGATTAACTTACATTACAACTTCACATTAAAGATACATTTACTTTTACATTTATTTATTGCTCGGGTAGATTAATCTGTTTGCCCTAATTTGACAAAGGCCTCTTCAATTTTTTTCCATTCTTTTCTGTCCTTGGCAGTTTTAGACCATAATGGACCCGCAGTGGCTTTTATTTCGTCCTCCCATCTTTTGAACTGTCTGCCGCGTTTCCTCTTCTGGTTCCTAGGATACCACTCGTTCATTGCTTTGCTCCATTTTTCGGCTCCACGCATAGTGTGGCCGGTCCATCTCCATTTATGTCTTCTAATAAGGTAAGTAACATTCTCCAATTTCGTTTTATTCCTTATTGAGATATTTGTTACTCGGTCGGCGGTTTTTATGTTAAGCATACTCCTTTCCATTGACCTCTGGCAGACTTCCAATTGAAAACGTAAATTTAAATAAATATTTAATTTCTGTGAGTGGGAATCGAACCCACAACCAGTCACAATCACACGCTTGTGCCCCTGTGCCACAACTGGCCTCTGAATATTTCATTGAAATTATCACATTTCCTGTTATAAACTCAATGTTCTATCATTATAGGATCATTGGAGGATGTCTCCAAGATTATAAAATTATCTAGTACTTGAGAAAATTGCTTTAATAGTATGAAAATTAATAGTACTACTAGGTTCTTTACATCCTTTTCCTTCACAGCCAATGCAATCTAAATAATTACAAAATTGAATTAAATTAGCAACTTTCGTAATAACATAGTGATGACACAACAGGTCTATAGTTTTTAATGCAAATATTGTTCACAGATTTGTACTGTATGAATATTATTTCAAATTTATAATGTTTTTTATTATTAAAAACCTTCAGGTAATATATATTGTCAATAGATATATAAAATAAAAGATAAAAGTTTAATAGGGGTACCTAATACAGAAAAATAATCTGTAACCATAATATCAAATGATATCAATAAATTCTATCAAAATAAACAAAGGTAAGTTCTAAATTATAAACAATACATCCCATAATGGGATATCAACTCGCGAGCAATGTATGACTAGACACGTCACAACGGCACCTGACAGCAACAAAAATGAAAGAAAGAAGTAAGCATCCCATATCTTTTTTTTTTCTTTTCAGTTTCACACTTTTTCCCATAAATAGCGAGATAGGCAAAGGAACCTAGCATTGTTAACCATTCTCCATCCAATTTCGAAAACATTGTATGTTGATTTTCAAACAAAATAATGAATTCCCCCGAGTTGAGATTGAACCTTGTACCACTGCGTAATGGCTTCAAATATAACATTAATTTCTCATAAAAAAAAAACACAAAATGCGTTAAGATAAAAAAAAACAAATACCCATAAAAACAGTGCAGGATAATCTAAATGTATCCATTACATTTTGCATGGGAACGTGTAAATTATGAGTAAATTAGTATACTTTTTACTCTGTCCGCTTTACGCCTTTGACGGATAGCCGCGGCTATCCTCATCCTCATGCCTTGAGGCTTGCGTGTGAATTGTAAATGTATAGTGTTCAGACTTGACTTATTTCAATTCTTTTTTTGTATCTATAAAACTTGGTCTAAATTTCTTGATAAAATATATTAAACTAGGTTTTACCTGTGGCTTCACCCCACCGATCAAAACTAATTAGGCGTAATTTCTAATCTTTGAAGGCAGTACGGACACAACGTGTTACATTGAAGAGATTATTAAATTTAATATAGCCCATAAATATAGCATTCCTTGATAAGTGACAGACAAAAACATTATTTATATTTGAAATAGAAATTCCTGACATTTTTGATACGCGTTTTCACCAACCAAATACATTTTTAAAAGCTTTTATTTAATAAATTAATATACAGGAGAGTATGTAGGTTTAAATGTCCATATAAATATTTACTCAAACGAGAGCTCGTTTAAGTGATTACTATAGATTCTATTGAAATAACAAATGAAAGAATATAATAAATAAAAGACATACATATATCTCGTCATAGTTAGTCAATATTTCCAATATTTAAAAGATTTAAAATAATTATCTACTGATACAATTTAAATAACTCTAAAAGATTTGTATCCGAAACCACCGGTTATCATAAACACTTAACAACAAGCCACTCATTTAAAAAAAAAACACAATTTGTCCATACGAGAAAAATAAAAAAATTAACAAGCTACTTGCTATAAAGTTTATCTTTAAATATTAATCATACGATTGTTTACATGCTACACTATATCATTACAGACTCTCCCATCAATACCCATACGTCAATCACCCAATCGAGTTACTCAAAGGGAACCTGTTTCGTACAACCGATAATGGGTTTTATACCAAAAATGGTATTATAATCCATGAGTTGCTATTGCGAAGTGGGTAAAATATTTATTTTTCCCCTTTTCGCATAATAAAGTGGGTGTAATTTAGTAATTATGTTTAAGTTGATCCGCCGTAGGCCGTGTGGAGTGAACGAGAAGCCTTCAAGTATTATTTATAGCAATATTTTACATGTTGTTTACATTTGGATCGTCTTATTAAGATGTGGAAAGATCGTAGAGTATAAATTTTTGATGTTGAAATAATAATAATATACAAATGTACCTAATGATTTCTCTATATACAATAAAAGAACAGAAATGAAATATATAAAAAAATTTCTTTCTAATGGAATTAGACCAAGTACAGCGTTGAACTCCGCCACTCAACAAGAAAATGCTACCTCCGTCGTCCTACCGAAGTTCTCTATACCTTCCCTATAATATATTCTAGATAATGATAAATATATAATACTAGGAACAAACGTACATAACAAGAAGTATCGTTACTTAAGATTCATCGTAAACAATATTTATTGATGATTGGTCACGATCATCAAGTACGGGCTCAGAATTTAATGAAAGTTGAAGTGCTTCCGACGACTCTTAGTCCATATTGCATGTTGCCTGGGTTATTAGCGTATACAGTTGGTTGTAAGTTCAAAATGTATGTAAATATATTTCTTTTTATTTAATGAATAAAAGTTGAAAAATCTATTTTTTAATTGAGGTAGTAATAGTGGCGCAAAGACACAAGGGTTGTGTAAGCTCCACAGGTTGTAGATTCGATTCCCACTCATAGGAAATAAGGTAAATAATAGTTTTAGTCTGATAACGAGGAAAAAACACCGTGTTGAGTTCCACCGTTCAACACGCAAAGCCTCCAAAATTCAGCACAATAGGAACGAAAATGTCTCAATGGGAACGGAATGTCTGAATATTAGGTGCCCAGGTTATCTCTGCTTGGCAGAATGATAAAAAAATTATGAACTGGAGAACGTAGTGTTTCGACACTACCCTGCTTTGCGGGAAAAAGCGTGAAGCTGTTTTACATAAAAGATTGCACGCCAATCTCAGGACGAGCGCCTATAGCCATGGCCCTCATTATTCTTCATTGTTTACAAAGGTTCTTTCCTATCTACGAATGCGATCAGTATTAAATTTGCAAACAAGACTGCAAGGAAACGTTGTTTTTTGCAGCCTCGGTATGATTAAGTTGTAGAGTTTTTTTCTTTTATTTAAATTAAACTTTGAAGTATCGTGAATTGTAACCTCTATTAAGAATTATAGGGATGTGAGAGTCAGAGTTACTTATTATTTTTATATTAGGAGTATTCTCACAACTATATGGTTATTTTACACAATTTTTTTTCATATTTTTTAAGAATTAACTGAGATAGACAAATATAACGCCGCGTTGTCCACTTTCTTTCCTTTAATTATTTTTTAGCTTCACGCTGTATCCCGCACACATTAAGAAGATACTTCGTTCCCATTAAGAAATTGCCATTCTACCGAATTCTAGAGGCATTGTTTGAGAGGTAGATCTCAACCTCGCGCTTTGCATCCAATAGAGTGAGTGAGGAGAGTGAGAATATTAAATATTTCTTTTCCTCGAATGGCAATCGAACCCACAGCCTGTTAAGTTTAAAATCACCAGCTAGTGCCCCTATACCACGACTGGCCCCAAGTATTTTTTTATTTCTACAACTACAATAAAATATGACATTTGCAAGCGATAAATTGATTACCTTAGAACGTGACCATAGCAAATCGCGTTGATATACATATGTGTCTTAGAATATAATAAAATATTTTTTGAGCTATAATCGTCATAAAAGCGTGACAATATTTCAAAAAGTGATGTTATTCATACTCTATAGGTGAATCAGTAATATGTAATTCCTTATATTACTTTTCTGCTATACACATAGAATTAACAACAATTGTAAAGGAACGGGATACTCTCAAAGATTTAGTAGATAAGTTTGACCGGTGCAGCGATGAATATGAGCAGGCCCTTACTAGGATAACAACCTTGGAGCAGGAGCTGCAAGAGGCTCACACACTCATCAATAAGCTACAGGAGGATGCTCAGAATGCTACCGTGTTACATAATATTAGCTTGTATAATGAGTTAGTTGAGAGTGCCCCGCAGTTGGTTTCTCCTGTGTTGGACAGACATAGTCACTCAATTATTGATCTCACCAAGGATGACACATCGTTATTCAATCTTAAAAAAGGATCAAGTCTGTCTCACTGCAGTAGAAACAAACTAAAAAAATACATAAAAATCAATAAGTTTATTGTCAAAACTAAAAAAATAATAAAACAACATAGTTATATGTCCAAGTGTGCAAAATTAAGTAAGGAGAAATTGGAACTATATGATGATTTAGAAATGTGCACAAAAAAACTAGATAAGTGTAGGTTAAATTATGAAGCTGATACACAAGCACTACAAAGTGAAATTAATTATTTAAAAGACTCCCTTGATATACTTAATAAAAAGTATGTCAATTCATTGAACGAAATACAAGAGTATTCCAAGGCGATGGACAATCTTATTACACTGTCCACAAATAACACTGAACGTTTTGATTCTTTAATCAACAATCACTCTTGTGATTGTGCCCGTTCATCACAGCAATCGCCTGCAAGTACTCCGGTGTGTGTCCCCTTGACCAACCCCTTGTGTGACAGCCTTCATAATAATAGTAGTAGTAGGTTCAGGTCACAGCAGTCATTTCGTGCATCAATTCATGAACCTAGTTCATTAGTTAATGCACAAAACATAGTTTTATTTAGTGATGATATTGGAAGGAATATGGGTTCAATTTTGAATTCTTGTTTACCGGGACAGTCAGCTGTTAGTTTTTGTTATCCGTCAGCATCCTTTGAAGTTCTCATGCAGAGAAGTTTAAGTTATAAATTTAATAAGTGTGACAAACTTGTTATATTATCAAGTAATAGGGGAAATTTAAACAAAAAACAGTTAAATGACTATTGTGAGTCATTATTAAACTTAGATATAAGTAAAATAATTTTGTTTACATTTCCTTATTGTAAAAGTCAGCCAGAAGCGGAAAATAATTACAGATTTAAGCTAAACTCTACTCTGCACACCATAAGCACATATAATGACAAATTACATTTAATTGACACTAACAAAATAGTTAGTAAAACTTTATTTTTGACTCAAAGTAAATATTACTTTGGTCATAGGTTTAAGAGACAGATAGCTTCTGTGCTATCCTATTATTTTGACTTATCAGCCAAGAACTTGGCTACTACTTCAACTGCTTCTATTGAGCAGACTGACATTCCAATTTATTCTGACATTATGTCTAATAATTTACATTCTGTTGACATTTCTCAACATTTAAATTAATTTCTCAGACAACAGAGGTAGCAACCTCTAGCTCTAATTTATTATTAAATAACCCTTTGATCCAGCTAGCTTTACAATTAAATAACAATAATAACGCACACTGCACAACATCACAATATCCATGCAAAAATAATAATAAAAATGTTAAGTCTATTAGATTAGTTCATCAGAACATCCGTTGCTTGACGGGGGGCAAGCAGCTAGAGCTGGAATTATTCATGAACTCGGAAGAAATTAGTATTATGTGTATTACTGAACATTGGTTAAAGGTGAACCAGCTCATGTTTAATTTCAGAAACCACCGGGTAGGAAGCTCATTCTGCAGAATCAACACAATACACGGGGGGTCGCTTATTATATTAAACAAGAACCTTAAGTTCAAGGAACGGAAAGATATTGTGTCCCTTTCTGTAGAATGTTCTATCGAATTAGCGTGTGTTCAACTAGAGCAATTCATTGTTATATGTGTATACAGACCTCCCTCCGCCAATTTAAAATTATTTTTAGAAGTAATGGATGAGGCCTTAAGCAAACTTACCAAGTCGGGTAAGCCTTTGTTAGTGTGTGGGGACTTTAATGTTAATATTTTGGAAAGTTTAAGTCCCACCATAAATTTATTAAGTCTTTTTAAGTCACACAATTTACTTAATTTATTTATGGAGCCAACCAGAATAACTCCTACGACTAGTACTTGTATAGATAACATATTTACTGACATTATTCCATGCTACAAAAGCATTATTAATAAATTGGATTCTGACCACTCTGGTCAGCTAGTAGAATTCTCTAGTAAGAAAAAACAGGTGGCTAAGAGAAAAATTGCTTTTGTACCTGTCACAGCTAGTCGTTTGGAACGTATGAGAGTTAGTTTACTAACTAATTTACTAGTTTTAGATATAACTTTACCTCCTAATTCTTTGTACAATTCTTTTTTTTACTCTTTTATTAATAAATTTCATTCAATATTTACTCCCAAAGAGATTACAATTACCGATAGTCCTATCTTTGGTGACTGGGCCACAGCAGGTATTTATAAGAGTAGGGAGACGCTGTATATGTTATATTATGAAAAACAGTTTAATAGTGGTGAAGAGTTTAAAGAGTACTTAAAATCTTACTCTAAAATTTTCAAAAGTGTTTGCAAAATTGCAAAATCTTTATTTATTAAAACAAAAATCAGAAATAGTAATAACAAAATTGAAGCCACTTGGAAGGTTGTTAATGCCGAGACTGGGAGAACTAGAGTGAAAGATTCTAATTTTAAACTTAGTATTGACGGTCACATTGTTGATTCCGATTTGGAAGTGGCTATTGCATTTGAAAAGTTTTTCTCTACTTTCCCAGTCAGTCTAACAAACGATTTAGGTTCTTCTACCACTATTGCAAAATCGTTAATTAAAGACAATGTTCCCGAATTTTATAATGGTTTCGTTTTCCGTCATGTAAATTATTCAGACATTAGTGTAGCTTTCAAATCAATTAGTATGAAAAAGACAGCCGACTTGTGGGGTGTCTCAGTTAATATCATAAATTCTTTAATTGATATTTTGATTCCTGATTTAGTTACAATTTTTAATAGATGTATTGATTGTGGAGTGTTTCCTGATTTGATGAAATATAGTAAAATAACTCCATTGTTTAAATCAGGTAGTACGCAAGACCCTACAAATTTCAGACCGATTTCAGTACTACCTACGTTTAGTAAAATTTTTGAAAAGCTGATACTCAGTCAGCTTCTTACTTATTTTAATAAAAATAAATTAATGCACACAGGTCAATTTGGTTTCACTCGTGGAAGGTCAACATCTGATGCTGGGGTCAAATTATTAGAGAGTGTATTCGCGGCTTGGGAGGAGTCACGTGATGCCTTTGGGGTGTTTTGTGACTTGTCCAAAGCATTTGACTGTGTGCAGCATAAAACTCTTATCAGGAAGCTACACCACTATGGTATAAGAGGCATTGCTTTGGATCTTCTCACTTCTTATTTAAGTGATAGGATTCAAAAAGTAAATGTCAACGGGAAACTATCACACGGGTCACCTGTAGCATTGGGGGTGCCACAAGGCTCTATTCTGGGTCCGTTTTTGTTCCTTTTGTACATCAATGACTTACCTCACCTCATGAGAGATATCTGTGAAATAGTGTTGTTTGCAGATGATACATCTTTAGTTTTTAAGGTTAATAGACGGCAATTGGAAATTGACGATGTAAACAATGCTCTTTCTAGGATATTACACTGGTTTAGTGCCAATAACTTGCTTTTAAATAGTAGTAAAACTAAATGTATCAGGTTCTTTACTAAGAATGTGCAACAAGTAGAAACCAGGGTTTTGATGAACAATGAGGAACTTAAAGTAGTTAATGAAACTGTTTTCTTAGGTATAACATTAGATGCTAAGTTACAATGGGGTCCGCATATAGAAACTTTATCTGGTAGACTTAGTTCGGCAGCGTATGCTGTCCGTAAGATTCGTCAACTGACCGATGTTGACACCGCGCGTTTAGTATACTTCAGCTATTTTCATAGCATTATGTCTTACGGCCTATTACTTTGGGGCAGTGCCGCTGACATAGATACCATTTTTGTGCTCCAAAAACGGGCTGTCCGAGCAGTCTATAAAATGGGTCCACGGGAGTCACTAAGAAATAAATTCAAAGACTTTAACATCCTCACACTACACTCCCAATATATTTACGATAACTTAGTATATGTGCATAAAAATATTAATAAATTTAATAAAAACAGTGACCTCCATCAACATAATTTAAGAAATAAAAATAAGCTTGCTGTGCCCTTCTCTAGGCTCCATAAAGTATCTCACTCATTCGTAGGTCAAAGTATACACTTTTATAACAAACTTCCAAACGACATGGTTAATTTATCACTGAACAAATTTAAAAAAGTGGTAAAGCACAGGCTCTGCCAAAAAGCATATTACTCTGTTAAAGATTATGTTCGCGATAAAGATGTTTGGAAATGAGTTGCTCTATTTCTAAGTTAAAATTGTTAATTGTAATTTGTAACAAATGTTGGCATTTAAAAGAGTGGCCATGAGTTTCTTTGCCTGTATCTTCTCATGAGCTCAACCATTTGAACGGGCTTTTTTCAAGTCAAAATTGCACATTTTTTTTGGTTATTTTTAATTTGCATTTTTTTTCTACTTTATGACATGTCCAAGTAAATGTTAAGCATTTTTATGGAATAAAGATATTTTGACTTTGACTTTGACTTTGACTTTATAAAAAATATACACTTTTTTTATATACTATATATGGTAGTCACTTTTCAAGAAAAAGATAGAGGGAGGCAGGAGTCCTTGGTTAACCTTAGAGAACACAGTCTCGATGATACTGGAGGAAGGTCACGCAGAAGGAGAGGTAGCCCTTTCATATACCAGACTAAAAAAACCACCAAAAATATATAGAATAATCCATATAGACATACAAAACTCCTAGCTAAGACATGCCTAAGGCTCTCATATAAAACCTGTAGACATCGCTGGTACTGGTTATTTCTAAACACGAGGAAACACGCTTACAGACAGCGGGAACGGTCCGGTGAAAATATTATGACACTTACAATGAATGAAGCGTGTTGCTTGCGGTCAGAGTCTATCCTGTATCTTGACAGGTGGGTAGAACGATTTGCATGGGGATTTATTTTAAGAATTAGAAGTTTATATTTTTGGATGTGTTTGCATAAATATTAGTATTGGGTTTAAAGAAATATTATAGAATTATTTAATTTAGTAATATATAAAAAAAATATATCGAGAGACCAAGTCTGCAAGAAAAATCTAGTCCTTTAATAAACAATCAAAATTTGCTCCTTCTCTTAGAAAATGTAAGGATTTATTACTTTTTTCTATTTTAAGAACACGCAATGCCCTTGGAATTCGTTGGAAAGTGGAGAAGGGAGTGTCGGAACACTAAGTTCCCTCTGCCTACCCTGCTGTTTGCGGGATACAGCGTGAAACTAATTTATAAGATTTCATTTCAAACTGCTGCAATGACAAGTACGATAAAGGCACTCAAACTGAGCCCGCAGGCATTACTATTACTTGGCTCTAGAGAAAATGCTATTTATTTCAAGACTTGAATGCCGTTGTGTTGCGTATGAGTATTTCTGCATCTATGTAATTATAATAAACGTTCACAATTAAAATTTATATTAGCACGCACAATTGGAATTTAATGATTATAATTAAAATTTATGTTTTTTGTGAACATTTTTAAGTTAAGTGGAGTTATTTTTTATCATACCTACATAAAAATAATTATTTAAAAATTAATTTACTTTAAAAAAAAGCTTATGTTTGGTACATATAAGTCACCTTCTGCTAGCTTCACGCTGTATCCCACACATAGCAGGGAAGGCAAAGGGAACATAGTGTTAAGATGCTCCGTTACCATTAAGACATTTTATCATTCATAGATTTTTCCCAACATTATTTGTTCTTACATTATTTGTTAAGTAGCGATACTAAAAGAAAAAGGCTCCAAGTGGGAATCGAAGCGAGATCCTATATTTATACTGATACTTCGCAACTGGTTTTAGATACAGCTAAGATTGAGGCAATCGTAAAATCGTATTTCAATGATAAAGCTGAGATACGATCCGATATGAACTTAATAGAGGCATAATGGTATTGGCTATTAAATTGAACTTTATCTTGATTAAAGGACACTCTTGCCATTTCTTAAGGCTATATTTGATAGCACTAGGCTTTTTAATTACAACTTGCTAGTAATTTAATGTTTATAATAATTGATATTGGTGGTGGTTGGTGATGGGTAGACAGATAGGAACCACTGACCACTTGGAGTAAAATATAATAAAAATCTATGAGCATCTAAGTAAAACTATATATATTAATTAAATTTAAAGATTCCGGGATTTGAACTCACACACACACCTTGAAAAATAAGTATAATATTAGCTTTTACGGAAGTGTCCATTTTACTCAGCTTTCTCACGTAACTGCACAACACTAATGACAGCTTAGAACGACAGCTGTAAACTGAACAATGCTAATTTACGACATCGTAAAACTACCTACACCTACACTTCCCTAAGGTGGAACTTGTGAGGAATATTGTGGATTTTAAGAGAATATATTTGGGTAGAATAATTCTAATTGGATATTTATTTATTTTGTTAAATTAATTTCGCTTTTAAAAAATCAGCTTCAGTCTGTATCCCGCTAACACTAGGGTAGACAGAGGGAACCTAATGTTAATACACTACGTTTTCCACTTTCTGCCGAATTCCGGAGGCATTGCGTGTTGAGTGGCAGAACTCAACCCCCGCTTTGCTTCTGCACCAGAGCGAAGAAATGGAAATATAAACGTAAATAAAATATTTCACTTCCTCGAACGGGGATCGAACCCACAACCGTAGCGTTACAGTCACACCCTTGTGCTGCTGCGCCATTACGGTCTAAATAATAACTGAATAATGATGACTGAGAAATGAATGTGTCAGACATTTTTAATATCTAAACAAAGGAATTTTCATTACGCTAACAACATTTTGACCCAAATTGTGTTTACAATTTCACAACAATACAAACATGCACATTGCCCATTCTGAAGACGTGTGCTATATTAGACATTTTGAAAACTTTTTTCTTTTTTTAAATTTTTTTATAATGAAAACTTAAATTTTGTATGACATTACAAACAAAAAACGTTAGAAAAGTAAAATTACTACAATTGCTACCTGTAACCTCTGAAGATGTCTCCATCATACCACCAGCTCGATGATACCATCATTGTATTGCCATCTAAGCTACGCTTTACTGCTAAGTTTCACGATGAGAATGAAATAATTATTACAAATTTAGAGGTCGACCTAATAAAAGCGCGTTAATAAAATAACTAAGAAATGTCATACTAAAGTCCTAAAACAAATGGAATAAGCTTAGATTTTTAGTTAACAAAAATTATAGGCAAGATGAGAATAGAGTAAGGAACGTACTAATTAGTGTTTTTTATAAGTCATAAAAAGTAATTTTATATATAATTATTTTTTTCTATATAATATTTATATTACCTCATCATACATAAATATCTTTATTACTTCATATTTCTCATAAAAACTTATTAAAAATCCACTGTACCATAAACATTTATTTAAATTTCAATCATCGACTTCCGCAGGCTTGTAAATAAGGCAGCAATCATTATAATATAAACGTTCGTTCAGTGTACATAATTATAATGTATGTAATGATTTTTTTAGCTTTACGCTGCATTTAGTATATGTATAGCAGGGTAGGCTGAGAGAACCTAGTGTCTAGACTTTCCATCCCACATATTTATGTACCGCATATTTTCAAGACACTAAACAGAGTAAGCATCATACCAAGACACTCCGGTCTCTACTTTCATAACTTGTCTTACCAAACCAAGTAAAACACAAATAATCAAATGAGAATTGAACCCCCAATATCAATATTAACCAAACAAGTTTACTGTACAATATATTCTTGTTTGAAAAGCTTCACAAATAAGTTTTTAGGTCAAAGATCAAACACATGTCATTTCCACTTAACTCTCGCGCAAGTCCCTATATATCCAAATAGGTACCCAGTAGGTACCTACGCTGTCTCAACAAACGGATCGTTTAACATGTGACAACTCTGAAGTGGTATCTCTAAATCAACGCGTCGTTGAAATTGCAATGCATTGCTTTGTCAACTGTGGTTATTGCATTTACACTTTACTTACCTACATATGTGCTCAACTGGCACGCTCGGAACGCCAGATTTAAAGAACCATACCATACCATACTTACCTACTCTATAATACATTTCTGGTAAATATATCAAAATAAAATAAAACGGAGAGCGTTTTTTTAGATCCGCATAGCAGGGTAGACAGAGGGAACCCGGGAACATAGTGATAAGACACTCTGTTCTCATTAAGATACTTCCGTTAAAAAATACCCGCTGAATACTGGAGGCTTGTTACCAGAGCGAGGAAATGGAAAAAATATTAAATAAATAAAAAAGATCGACATGAAAAAAAATAAGCAAAAACAAAGAGAGATCTTAGGTTCTCTCCTTATCTTGCTATATACGAGATTGTGATTACAAAGATTTTTCGACTTTCCAAACCTTGGACTTTCCATTCTTATAAACATTATCTACATTCAAAAATCATTTTTACATAACGTTCCTAATACATTCACGCCGTGAAACCGATCGTCTTTTAACACGCCCACAATATAAATTGAATCAATATCTATTGTATTCGAATAAAAAACCTATATATCTATCTATAAGCATAAGAACTCTTAATATAATAATCTGTTGTAACATTTGATGTTTCGAAATTCGTAGAAAGTATTTTACTATGTTTCTTTACTTCATGAATAATGCAAGTAATCTTAATTATAGTCTAGTTTAGAGTGCTTTAGTAGGTAAAAATTATGGTTTTTGTAAACGCATTTACTTTCTTTTTCTGTAGTAGGGTTAATGCACGAAATTAAACGAAAAAAAAAACAAGAAAAATGGAGTTCGGTTTAAATTTTCTTAAAAAAAATTATATCATTAAAAAAGCCGCTAAAGAAATATGGGTAATATCATATAGAAAGAAAATAGAACTGGGAATCATCAGGAACATATCTGTGATGCTGGCAGCGGGTCTTAAGTAAGAAAGGTAGGTATAAGGAAGAGAACATCCATAAAGAGATTCATGGTGTACGACACTAATTATCCATTTATAATGTTAGGAAAGAGTTCACCCCATTAACAAAAAGAAAAACAAACGTCGAAAGAAAAATACTACCAAGTTTGAACTCGTAACCCTCAAACAAGGAAGCTAGTAGTACTTAAAAATATATTAATCATAGCACTTCCAATACAAACTGAAAGTAGAATTAATAGCTGACACGAGACACTCAATTAGTGTACCCTTCGACGACAATATTGAACATGTGTATGCATTGATTCTGAAAGTAGGTCATATTTATACAATTATATCTATTTATGTATATTCTATACATAAATAGATTTCATTAATTCAAATATATTAACTACTAATAATATAAAAAATGTTTTTAAATATTAATTTTGTATACTTTAGGACTTTTAAAATCTCGGTCTACACGAAGTATTTCATAAGGTTTAACCTTCGTAAAAAAAAATCTTTACGTCTTGATTTCTATTGTTATTTAGGTTTTATAAAAAAATCGAAGTTTTCGAAAGAAGTAATTAGAAAGTTTTACCTTTTGCCGTAATCTTAAGATTTGTAAAATATGAATCTATATTAAAACTGCGCTAAACGGATCAGAATCTACAACCATCACGTTCCAATAACCATAACAAACAACTATGCATCATATATCAATAAATATTTCATACTAAATCTTATCACAAATCAATACACGAACTCTTCATATAAAATCAATGGTTACCCGTCCCTGTAATAATAGCCAATTGGAGTCAATAAAAATCATTACGACTACATCCACTCAATAAAACGCAGCCGTTTTTATATATTTTTGATGTCAACAGTATTTGGTTTCGCTTCCTTGGAAAGTATCTTAATTAGGTACTCGCATATTTCATTTAAAGGCAATACGAATAAAATAATAAATAAATTTCTTCAAGCTCTATCCCGCATATAGCAGGGTGGGCAGAGTGTATCTAGTGTTAAGACAATGTTTTTCGCCTTTTGCCTATTTTTTGTAATTCTCTAGCTTCACAAAGATATCGTCATATCTATGATAAAATAAAAATAAAATAAAATAAAATAAAAAACAAAATTAAATTCACTTATCACTGTATTTAATTTCCAAAAATATTGAGAGAAAAAAGTAGATATGTTATTTATTAAGACATTATACCAATATTATAATACTACTTTAATATATTTAGCTCTACACTTATTTTTTATATGATTTTTTTACTAAGAATATGAAGTACAAGGTAAACGACATCAAAGACAATGAGTTTATTTTTTTATAAAACATGCGCAATAAGCAAATGAAACTGATATAACGATCTTATATCTATAGACAGAAGAGAGAAGAATAACAAAGAATTTTAAAACGCACAAAGTGAAGAGAAGCAGAGGGAACCTGGGAACCTAGTGTTAAGACGCTCTGTCCACATGAGACAAATTCAAATTTTGGAGGCATTGGGTGTAAGTGGCGGAACTCATCGCCATTCTTCGCCTCGTTACCAAGGCGAGAAAATAAAAATTATTTTTTTTATTTCTGCGAGTGGGAATAGAATCTACAACCCGTCGCGTTTTCAGTCACACGCCTGTGCCCTGCGCCATAACTGGCAATCATTTAGAGATATTTACATATTATTCAATTATTATAAACAAGGCCCTTTGTTAAACACAAAGGGAACTAAAATTAGTCCACAATCATAGCTTTAAATCCGGTACATCTTTACAAGACTAGATAATCTGTGCTTCAAAAACTAATACCTTCAGCAAGTATAGTCGACATAAAAGAACAAAAAAAAAATCACCTTGAATGAATAACGCCATAAACCATGATACTATAGAAAACGCGACTGACATTACTGACACGGCCTCCATTCAACATTGAATTGTTAGGATCATGCAAGACCAAACGACGAAGAGACTTTAGATACGAATATTTCTTTTCACTTTATGAAAACATGGAAGTTCAAAGTAAAATGGATGAGAAAAGAGGTCAAAATAGGGGCGCATGTATTGATATGGATTTGTATAAGAAACGCAGGGGTCCGCGTGTTAGTAAGTTTTAATTAAACACGTATGTATGGAACATTAAGCTGGATGTCAGAGAATGAAAGGAGGGTATTTCAATATTTAGCGTGTAATTGATTGTGTTAACGATTGTGATGGGGATTGTTATAATAAATATCGATGATTTGATAAATGTTGTCACGCACATACATATGTATTTTGTCTCTCTCTCTCTCTCTCTCTCTCAGCTTTACGTTGTATCTAGAGTTAGAGGGAATCTAGAGTTAAGACTACTAACTACTTAGGTTTCCTAATTTCCGCCATATTTTCTGCGGTGTGTGTGATGAATGGCAGAATTTAACGCCGCGCTTTTGAAATAAGCATATATTTTTTAAATGTGAAAATTAAGTAGGTAGGAGACAACTGATATTTAACTCGTAGATATTATTAAAAAAAAATTAAAAACAGATTCTCTTCGACATTAATATACGATGCCTTTTTCTAGTATATCACTGTAAATTATAATATACAGACAGAAGTTACCATCAAAGAGAAATATAGTACTTACAAAGCTACCAAGTATTCATTATCCTATTACTGCTATATTAACGGTACTCAAAGACTGAGATTACCCCAAACAGAAATATGAGTTAGGAGCACTTTGCTTCTGTAATATGTAATACATCATATACCTACAGTACGGCCGACGAGCCGTGGCCACTCTGGCGTTAGCTGTAGATGACTGCACAAAGATTTTACATTTTATCTTTTATTTGATAACTTTCTTCCCTAGTAAGCAATACGCGACATTTCAAAAAACCTACCTTCATAACAGCCACAACTCGTCAACCGTACTATATATACTTTATCAAATCTTTATTTGAACTCGACAATGATTTTACGATTTTTCTTATATTTGCTAACATTCTTCCCGAGTAAAACAATGCGCTAAACTTTAAAAAAACCTAACTTCATAACAGCCACAACTCGCCAACCGTACTATACCGTAGCAAATCTTTAATTTAACTAGATTATAATTTTACGACTTTTCTTATATTTGCTAACTTTCTTCCCGAGTAAAACAATGCGCAAAACTTCAAAAAAGCCTAACTTCACCACCAACAACAGCCACAACTCGCCAACCGTACTATACAACAGTAAATCTGTATTTGAACTGGCACATAGCGTGCAGGAACAAATTAAGTCTCAATAATTATCCACACGAACGCTACACATGAATAGTCAAGTCGAGTCGAGTCAAGAGACCTCTCGCATAAATTGCGTGTAATGGAAAGTGAAGTATTCAATTCAGTATTAGAGGAGACGGTTGTTTAGAATGCATTTATTCC
>JAEBDU010012930.1:82896-132067 GCA_016802625.1 Heliconius numata
AACTTTTTACTAGCTTCACCGTATTTCCATGGATAGCGATGGCTTAAATTAAAATCACCGATTTTTTTATTTTTTTACTAAAACAGACCACCTATATAATTTCTAAGTATAAGAGTATGTGAAAAAATCTTATACCTCAAAACCCATGATTTTTTACGAATTTACACTTTGACTTATTCTTGAATTTTGTAAAATAAACTCTAATTATATAGTAAATTGAGTGAATAGGTAGTCTAAGCAATTGTCACAGTAGACCACGTTAACAACAGGCAGGATGCGGTCAAACACATGCCTATTTTAGTATTAAAAAAAAAACAAAAAAAATCACAAATAAACTGTGATTTTAATTTTGTGAGCGTAAAGCTATTTTAGTACTTAATGTTGCTAGTAAAATTGCAATATCATTTTAATAGTACGGTATTTTTAATAAGGTTTTAGGCCCATTCTTAAGCAAAACCTCTTTTGAAACGCTTTAAATCCACATTTATCCTTATCGTGTATACTCGTACCTATAATATTTTTTTAAGCTTAATATTTCATTTCGCCCATAGCAGGGTAAGCAGAGAAAACCTGAGAACTTAGTTTTAAAACACACCAAGTTTCCGCTCCATGTTTGCCCTCAAATACTGGAGGCAAGCGTGTTGAGGGGCGGAACTCAACGCCGCGCTTTGCCTCGTTACCAGAGCTAGAATATGAAAATTTTAATATTTAATTTCCACGAGATTCGAACCCAAAACCTGCCTTGTTTACAGATACACTCTTGTGCCCCTGAGAACTGGCCTCTATCCTTCAGTTAAGTTTAGTTTAAAAAAAGTGCTTTAATAGAAAGAGTGAAGTGTTATTTTGTTGACTAGACTTTACCATAATTATGTAAATTGTATGTAAAGTTAGTATATAGGCTGTACATCACTGCCGTTCTTGAGAGATCTTCTTTATTTTGTAAGACCCTTGAAATCAGGTAAATTATAGGTTTTTATCATGAAAATACATGTAAAAAATAAGAAAATAAAAGCTTTTTTTTCCCATAGCAAGCAAAGGAAGCCTAGTGGTAAGTCATTCTGTTTCAAACTTACCGCCAGAATTCATTGTCTATTAAGAGACGAAACTCAACGGGCAACGCTTTATTTGACAGAGTGAGGATTGAATCTACGACCCTCACGCTTACAATCAGATGCTACCACTACGCCACAACGGCTTCGGCATTGTTATTAAAATTTGTACTTCAAATAAAATCTGTAGAGCAAGTATAGTACAACATGCATATATAAGGGATGCTTGGAGTTTTAAAATTCAAAATTCAATTTGCTACGTAGGAATTGATGCAAATGATTTGTTTTTTAGCTTGTAAGCAGTAAGTGGAGTAAGTCTTGAGCAATTACTCCATTAAATTTAAGACATTGTACATAAAATTTGGATTCTAATGTCGCATTCTGTCTAATTGGACCATAGAAGATCTTAGTCTAATATTATTTTCTAATAAATAATAATCGGAGGAACACAAGCGTACGATATAAACGCGTCGGTTATGGGTTCGATTCCCACTCGGGAAGTTTTCCATTCGAGGCAAAGCGCGCGTTGAGTTCCCTTAACTCCTCGAGAATTCGAAGGAAAACAGCCTCTGCCTACCAACCTACCCAATAAGAAAATGTAACATTCTCAGTAAAATAAAATGCAGTAATTAGAGTAACACAATCATCTCATATATAACAAACATAGCCTTCATCATCATCATCATCATCATCAGCCTGTCCTCGTCCACTGCTAGACATAGGCCTAAACATAACATTGCCTTAACCACTATAAATTACTTTAAAAATTGCAAAGACTTTTCTTTCCTTTACACCCAATATACTCAGGCTGTGTCTTTATAAAAATATTTGTAAATATTTTGTGAGTCAAAATTCAAATCCTCTCGCCTCCATTAGTACGTTAGGTAAACTCCGCTAAGAGTCTTACTTTGAAACTTTCTTAGATCTTACTTTGTAACATCGTTTTGAATATTCAACGGAATTTCTTATAATATGAGAAGCTAATGTATTTCAATAATGTATATTTTACACTAACTCTGTCTTAGAAGTCGTTATGGGACAGCGTTTGTAAACGCAATGGTTATGGGTTCGATTCCCACGCGGGGGAGTAAATAATTAGTAAATAATAAGATCAAACGCAGCATTAAGCTCTGCTGCTCAGCAAACAATCAAAAAAACAAAAAAAACTGTGGAAAATGGGAAAGGAATGGTCTTAAGGTTCCCATTTTTGCCCAAATTATTTTCATTAATCTGTACTGATACACATGCGCGGCGTTGAGTGTCGGTTACACTCAACTCACACAAGTGTCGTGACACTAATATTCCTTCGGCCTACCCAGCTATGCAGGATAACCGCATCCAGTTCCTCCTGAATGGAGAAACACAAAAGAAAATTGTGCGAAAACGAAGTGTTTCCAGGTTCCAGGCTATCTTGCACTTAAAACTACAAAAATATCACCTATGCGGATTCGGAGTTGTGGGTTCGATTTTGGAATAAAATACTTTCATTTCCAACGCAAAGGCAGATGGAATCTGGAAACCAAGAGGCGTTATGCAAAACTCACCACACTTACTAACAAGCGAGCAAGTGAAAATATTAAATAATTCATTTCATTGAATGGAAATCAAACTCACGATCTTATGCTTACAGTCACACGCTTCTGTCCCTAAGCCACAACTAACCCCCTACTAACATAATATAAAAACAAACATATTTGACGTATATTTATTATAATATATTGCTATATAAGTTTTTATACCTTTGAAAAACATCAAACGCCAGATTATCTCGAGCCACGGAGCCTCAAACTTGGTGGCTGGAGGCTGGAGGCTGGAGGTAATCCCTCAAAGTAACGGTGAGTGAGTGAGTGAGTGAGTCGCGCCGCAAACATTTCGATTTTAAAGATAACGACGCCTATGTAATATGTATGCGGGCTCTACCGGATTATCCTTTCACTGTCAAAGCGTGCTTTAATATGGCAGTGTGTTTAAAAATTTCTATGTATGAAGGTTTTTTTTATTTTTTTTGTTCCTTAAGTGATGTGTTGAGTTGAATTAGATGGCTGTCGTAAGTTTCGTGATATAGGGAAGTCATTTTAGTTTTTTTTTTTTGTAAAATAGCTTTAAGTTTAAAAATTATAGTTTGTATACGAATTTTCTATGGATGACCCTAATGTGGCCAGAAAATGTGACTGGACTACATATAACATTTTATTCTCTGTACCTACCGGATAAAAATAATTTATAATTTTCCTTATATATTTTTTTTCTTTATATTTTGAACAATAAAACAACTTTTTTTCTAAATTAATGTTACTATAAGCGAAAATAAGTACGATATATTCTTATTGGAGATATATTCTTGTTAGAGGATTGTCTGGATAATTTAAAAATATATGTATGTCCTTAAATAGATATAGCATGTTAAGTGCAATTAATATATAAAAAATATTGTTATTTAAAGTAAATTAAAATACGCATGGGCACAAGCATGAAACTGTAATCTCGATACGTCGTAGGTTAGATTCGAGAAAATGAAACATTTAACAAGAGAAAGCGCAGTCTTAAGTTATACAAGTGTCTTAAACATCGTGGAAACGTAACATTAGGTTCCCTATGCCCAGTTGCTATGTACAGGGTTTTTTTTTATATTGAATAGGCTTGCGTTTGATCGCATAAAGTCTAGTGAGATGCGATCTACGGTGGTGCACGCTTGCCTAGCAGATACCTATTTACTCTATTTTTGAAGACCCTCATATTGTTTGTCTAGGATACAGCGCGAAGCTAAAAAAAATATTAGAAGTAAAATCATCATAAAATATAAAACCATAGAACTAAGCTAGTACAAGCTTAGCTATTACCAACATAAGTATAAGTTATAACCGTATTAAAACTCATACAATCAGGTAAAAATATAGTTGTTTAACGTCTAAGTACCATGTAAATAAGCGGACATGATAAAAACCATTTAAGTCTCATACGAAAAATGTAAAGAGGGTACTTCACTTGTAAAAAGTACACAAAAAGTAGTTTTTTGTTTTGAAAATACATGTGGTGTTTTATTTGTGACTTGCAGCGCCATCTGTAAGTACGATATAAAGTTTTAATTATTTTAATTCCGTTTGTAATAGCGCCATCTATTAAACTATAATAGTAACTTACACTTTTTCAATATTACTTGTTTTAGTATGTACCACTAGATGGCGCTTATACAATGTAGTATCAGTGCTTGTCATAGGTAGCGCTAAATTTTATTTATAATAATTAAATTTGAAATGTAAATTCAATATGAATCTTCACAATAAAATATTTTTAAATTTGAATGAAATTGTGAACATTATAAATTAACATTTTAATATAGTTATTTAAATAATTTGTAGCATTTTTTAAATAGAAGGTAGCTTTATGACTTACGACGTATAGTAAATATGTACTATAAATTAAGCCAAAAATAAAAAAGAAAATTGGCCTATAAATTGTTTCTTGTTCCCTTCCGTTGAAGCTGAAACAAAAAACTAAAATAATATTAATTTATATAACTTTTAACTACGGTATAAAAATCAAAGGAATCCAACAAAAAAACATGAATGCAACATATTTAATTGAAATGACATATCCCGAAGTTTACATTCAAACAGAAAAGGTCTTTGAAAATGAAACCAATAATAAAAAAGTAAACATAAAAGGGACTAAAGGGTCCACAGGTGTCGGTACAAAGCTACCGATTACTACTGAAGCGGCATGCTTTCATATACACTTGGCTAAGTGTGAGAAGCACTTATAATAAAGTGTTCTGTACATTTGAATAAATATTATTGTAAATAATATGTAATGCGGGCATCGTGTGGCGCAGTCTGAAAGTAAGCTCGATGGTAGTAGGTTCGATTCCCACATAGGCAAATAATTTCATTAAATTATTTTCATTTTCCGTTCCGGTAGATAAAGTGCGGAGTAATTACCAATATTGCTATTTTTAACAGAACTTACCTCAATTGTTTAATTAATAAACTAATTAGGTACTCACTACTTGCTTTCTAAGCTATATATTTGTCAACTGTCCGATTTTAGTTTTAGGTAATATTGACTTAGTTCAATATTTCTACGCAGTCGTGATATAAAATAACGATTTGTCTAAAAAACCATTTCGAAAAACATTTCGGACATAGGATGGAAAGTGAGTCATAACTAGGTTCTATATAATAATAACAATTTAATTAGAAATCCATATACCTAGGCATTATGTTTGTATATAGTAATGGGATTTTTGACCGCTTAAACTTATTGTTACATTATTTTTTAGCTTCACGCTATTTGCACATAGCGGGGTAGACAGAAGCAACCTAAGTACCTAGTGTTGAGACACTCCGTTCCTATTTAGAAATTTCAGTTCCCCACTTTCCACTTTGATTATCGAAAGTAGCTTCGTTCCTGAATGAGGAAATCGAAATAACAATTATTTCATTTCATTTCTTCGAATGATTATTCAGTTGCTATAATTATTACTGTGAAGTTTTATCTAAAACCATTTCGTAGGTTTTGCATAAAAATGGAACAAATATGCTAATAAATTTCACTTTCAATTATCAATATTTATAATATTAATAAGTTATACATAACAATATTTATAATATTTGACTGGTTCTATACAAAATAGTATATCTAATAATTATATTCAAATTTCTTTGCGGAACCCTGAAATCGCGATGGTAAGCTTGTCGGATCACATCTCCACGGTCGTCAGTAAATTGAAAAGGCGACGTTAAGCCAACCATAGCTAGTTTAATATTTTGTTGTGCGTAGTTCGGAAATTTCAACTGTGAAATTTAATAGATTTAAAAGAAATTTAACATTTTTATGACTTCATTTCGACACTTTGCGGTTATTTGAACAAACATGTTGGTGGAAAGAAATGTTTTAATAGATTAAACTTTTAAGCCTCCGTGATTGATAGTTTTGGATACTATATATTTTTTTTAAGTCTCACGCTATATCCTACATATAGCAGGGTGGACAGAGGGAACCTAGAGTTAAGACACTCCTTCCTCCATTTTTCGCCAATTTTTGAGGCGTTGAGTTGAGTGGCGGAACTCCACACCGCGTTTTTGGCTTGGTTCTAGAGCCAATAAAAAAAAAATGTATAGTAATCAAATCGACCTCAATCAACACGTCTCGTAAATGCTATGGCGGAATTAATATATTACTTTTCATAATAATAACTTTTTAATCTTAAAACATTAATCTCTTTTAGAGAAACAAGTTTTATTTATAGTTTGTGTTATAAGCTTAATATAGCCATTAACATAACCATTATGTAGATAAAGTCTCGATTCAAAGCATTGTAACTTGTAGCTGTACCGGGAGATTTCTTCGCTCTGGTGTCGAGACAAAGGGCGGCATTGAGTTCCGCCACTCAACACGCAATGCCTTCAGAATTGTAAAGAAAATAGAAAACGGAGTGTCTTAACACTAGGTTCCCTCTGCCTAAACTACTGTGTGCGGAATACAGCGTAAAGCTGATTTATTTATTTTTTATTTTAGTTGTTTTAACACCCATAAAATCGATGACACATTAATAAATATTTGTTTCTACGTTACAATTGTTGGTTTAATTTTCGCTCTAGATTATGTTTTAATGATAAACTTCTTAAGGCTAATCGCGGCGCAGAGGTAGAAGCGTGTGACTATGAAGGCGATAAGTTGTGGATTCGATTCCAACCTGCTGCAATTTTATATTTCATTTCCTCTCTCTGAGCTTGGGCTTCACCAAACAAGACATTTAATGTATGGAAACTATTAAGTATGATGTGATTTACTGACAATAATTTTGAATTTATAAAGAGTCCTCTGATTGAGTTCAATTAGCTAGAAAATTGGAATCTGGAATTTGCTTAACACATCATTTTACATACAAGGCATTCTATTTCCATATTTATTAAAAAGAATTTTTTTTATCTTTAAACATTTATTACAAATGTGGTTATGAATTATGAAACCACCTTTTCTACTATCATTGTTAAGCAAAAACGTATTTATATTACAATTATAACATTTTTTTAAAAAAAGTACTCAAACTAAACTACGCTTTTTATAATTTATAAAACAACAATATAGTTAAATATATTATTACAAATAAACTCATGCAACGTGAAGCGTAATTAATAATATATTTTTTATTATTAAAACAAATTAACTGTGCATTTCTAATTGACTGGAACTGCTTAAATTAATTAAAATTACAGCTAAACTATTAAATACATTGTTTAGTAGCGATTAATTAATGTTATAATGTTAATTGTGTTTTTTTATTATCTTTCCGAACGCACCGGCAGTTCATATCGTGGTTGTAGCCGCAGTCGGCGCGCGCATGCGCTGTGTGTTGACGTGTGTCATTGACAGTTCGTGCTCAGTCCGCTTTGACGTTTCGTAACGTTTATATAAATCGTTTAACACCAAAATAATATTATTTAAAATAATAAATAAATAATTGTTGGTAAAAATGGAGCGAAACGACCGCAAGCCGAACGCTCGTACACATTCGATATCAATAGATCGTGATTCCAAATTTTTATTGCGAAAAGTGTTACTGGATTTTATGATACTGTTTATTGGTAAGTTTTTTTTACGTATTTTGAAATATTGTAAGCTTTGTTTGTCGTTTATCTAATTGATCTATGATCTTGTATTTTATATGAGGCAATTTCCTCTTTACATTGATCATTGACATTGAAAACCTTTCAAGGCCAATCGGAATCAAAATATGAAGGTAAAAGCGGATTATTTAACTATATTTATTGACGTCAAAGTAAAAAAAATGTTTGTGGCAACGACAGTATTAATTTTTATCATCGTTGACAAAATATATTTCGCACAATAAACGATAACGCTAGTAGAAAATTATTTCGCTGTATTTATCGTATATCAGCATTGAAGATACCTAGACAATGAGACATATGTTTTGTTATTTAAATATATGTACAGTGTATTATTTATTGCTGTGTTACTAAGATTACTTTATGAATGAATTATAATTTAACATATAAACTTATTACAATTTGCTTGATTAAGTTATTTTTTGATTCAGAATTAAAAAATGAAATGTAACTCTACTCTAAATATATAACAAAAGTATACTAACTAAGTTTACTCACATTAGTAGCGAATGTTCCCACTATGTGCATACAGTGAGTGCATTCATATTCAAGTGCGTCCATTCATCATTGGCCTTCTCTTGTTGGGTACTCAGAAAGGCAACAAAATTAATTTGATAATCAAATGATAAGCTGTATGTGTCAAATTATTATTTTATTGTATGAGAGTATTTTTTTGAATACACATATTGTTTAATTTATTTTTATATAGTATATATTTTTAAAGATCTGGGAAAGCATTATGTTTTTTTTTCACTTTTTAATGGTAATAAGAATAGTTGAAACCACATTTACTGCATTGAAGTATAACTTCTACTATAATATAGTTATAGTTTCATGATTTTTCTCACATAGCACAGTAGACCGATGGAAGTTATTGTTATTCCACTTCTTTCTCCAATTTTCAGTCAATTTTTAAGACGTTACATACCTAATAATTGGCGGAACTGGACATATTGTCTTCTAAAACAGATAAATGGACATAGGGTTAGTTGTATTTAGTCTGTATCATTGCTTCATAAAAATATATTTTATAAATATGTTGTAAGTTCGAAAGTATAATAATAAAAAGAAAGGCTTAACCACTTAACTATAATATTAAAGTATAAAAATTTTGATCCTTTTAATTTTTTTATTAACATTAATTTACATAAAAATATTCCTAGCACAATTTTTCTTATGTAGGTAGAAAGATAATATTTATAGCTTTATAGCTAGTAAAAGCTGCAGTAGCTTCCTTTTTCGATGGATGAGATAGCTCAGAATTCATATAAATATAATTTTAATATATTATAATTAGATATTAATGATGAAACACTCTTTATTTCAAGTTTCATACAATGTATGTTATGATGCAACTAATGCTGAAAGTGCTTGTAATAAAATGAAACCTTGTAAATAGAATGGCTGCACATTCTTCATTTGATATTTATTGATTTTTAAAACATGAGCTACCACAGATAACAAATAGTGGAACTATTATTATAATGTCAAATTGTACTTAATATATTTTATCTATTGAAATTAAATCATCCCATATCACTAACAAGTTTCTTTAAATATATAAATTTTGAGCTAAATAATTTACGTTCATACAATATTTACGCTTTTAAAAAATACACTAAATAACCTGTGAAGATAAAAAAAAATAATTAAAATTCCTCTTTCGCATTCACAACATATTATCCCGTCAATTTGAGCCCCAGATCAGAGCAATGAACGGATGTGAACGGTTGGTACAGTGAGCCAAACAAAGTGGCAGGTAATTGCGATGCTGTCAAAACATCCGACCTGTCAGATTAACAGTATCCGTTAAAGAGGCCTTATACCATGTTGGTGTGATGGCCTGATACAGTACGGTTGACGAGTTGTGGCCGCCCCGAAAGTTTGCTGTAGATGTGGCGGCTGTGTAGATTTGATATGAGAATTTTTCTTATTTTTGATTATTTGCTTCACTTATACGGAATGTGCAAAAATTCAGAAAGCTTAATTTCAAGGCAATCACGAGTCACGACACTTCGACCGTACTGTGCCATGTTGGCACGATAGCGTGAGACGTTGTGTTGGTCTGAAAATTAAAAAGTAAAATGACAGCTCGTTTACCGCCAATTTCTCGTTATGTCAAGTTTTGTTGTGGAACGAAATTATAGCTGTCATACTTTTTTTGGGCTGGTTTTGTATTTTAATGATGGGGTAACTATTAAATGCATTTCGAGTTTAATCTGGAAGACAGCGCACAAAATTTTACTCAAAAAAAATGTTAAATCTAACATTTTGGTGTAACTATCTTAATAAAATATTTCTTCATTAGGCTGTTCCTAGGCTCGTAGGCAAAAAGAAACTAATAATACATCATACCGTTCTCCACTTTCTTTACATAATAGGAACATTGCTTGTCCTATTGTGGTACTCCATACCACAATTTTTCTAAAAACAACAGAGTTTAATTTCTTCATAATTAAGCATTCTTCTAATGTCAAAAGAGATACATGGTTAGAAAACGTATAATAAAATTGAACTTAGCATAATTCTAACTCGCACCTTGTCAAAAGCATCTAAGAAACAATCAAAAAAAATCCAAATTCTGGATTAAATTGTCATATTTGTTTCCACTTGTACTTACTTAACACTTAAATACTGAGCTCAGTTCTAAGTGGGTAAGATATTGAGACTAATGCGTGTGATCCTCAAGCTCCAACACGCCCAGAACAATTAGCGGCATTATCAATGGTTTCACGTGTTTTTTTACTTTTTAAAAAAAAAAATGGATATTATGTTTTTAAATTTTTGCAATGTTTTTTTTATGATAGTATTGTAAAATTAAAGTGATTTATTTATACATATATAAAAGGTCGTAGAAATTATTCAATTAATAAAAAAGACATTATTTTATTAACTTTTTGTTATTGTTTACGATTCATATGAAAAGATATTAAAATTAATCACTATAATATGTGAATTCGCATTACAGTCGAGGTAATAAAGTATTTAGTATTTTTATTCCCTTGCTCTGATAACGAAGAAAAGTGCAGCGTTGAATTCCGTTTCGCGGCAAGTGGCGAAAGGAAGTGTCTTAATGGCAACAGAGTATCTTAACACTGAGTTCCTAGGTTCCATCTACATATCCTGCTATTTGCAGGATGAAGCGTGAAGCCGAAAAAAAAGTTCATTGATTGATGATGCAGTATAACTTCTATAAACTTTTATTACTACTAAACTTAATTATAACTCTAACGCGAGAAATTGTTCGATTACTATAATCAATTAATAATATTATCAAGCTTAAGGCGAATGTAATAAAATATATTTACTAGAATTCATTTTGTTTAAATAACACCCAACACAGCTTCATGATGCAATAACTTGTGATGTAGAAACTTAGTGTTAACACTCTCCGTCCTCACTTTTATGTTCTATTTTCGAGACATTTTACTTAAAGCGGCGTCAACACAGCGCTTTTGTCTACCAGAGCGCGGAAGTGAACATAATTTACTTAAAATAATAATTCCCATAATTGGGATTCGAACCCACAATCGCGCTTACAGTCAACTCTTATCCCACTACATCATAGCTTCCAACATATTCATATTTTTGCAAAAATATCTATTGGAAAATATCCTATAGATTTTTTTGCAAAAATATCAATAGTAAGGTAAGGTAAAAAGCGAAGTATGGTATACCTAATACCTAAACTTTATTAGTTCCCAAGCAATGAGCTCTTCAAATTTAGCTCACGCTATCATCTGATATATCATCGACCACTTGACACCATTCGATTCTCATTGCGGTGTATGCTAAATTTTGCTCATACATTTTTATAAGGGATTTTTTTTTCATATGAAATCGAATCTAGAACCTTATGTTTTATTAGTTTGATCCAATTTATCATCTTATAATAGAGATTAGTAGTGAAAACTGCCGAAGAGAGATTTGCCACTACATTATATTGCTCTATTTGTTAGATGCATTTCTTTTCTTTAGCTTCATCCTGTGTCTTGCACATAGAAGGGAAGGCTGCACATAGAAGGAAGGAAGGTTCTCATTACGACATTTCGTTGCGGTACTCAACGCCGCGCTTTATCTCGTCGCCAGAGCAAGGAAAATGAAATATTTCATTTCTTAACTGGGAATAGAACCCACAACCGTCGTGATTACGCAGCAAGCTTGTGTTTCTGCATCACTACGGCCTTATCTAATTAATAGAGATTACTTCGTTTTTTTAATATACTTTAATAGAGTTGTTCTATTTGTTATCATACATAAAAGAAATCAATGGGTTAACCAATTTTGCTTATACTTTATTTAATTACATTATATAATCGAAATAGGAGTATTACTTAGATAGAATTATCCTGTGAAATATAATAGTACGTTAACAAATGAACAAATATATGATACTATTAATTTCTACATCTTCAAAAAAACGTGATAAAATAAATTTGCTTCTAGTACGTAGTTAATATTTGAACCCACTATCAGTTGCTATATCCGTACCACCTGATGCAATCTACATCTTATTAGCACTTCTAAACCTAACAGAGCAACCATTGTCGAAATTTCAAGGTAGTTTTAAAAATTTTTTTCAACGTGACCGTTTTAGGTGATAATTTTTTACTGAAAATAAATAGCGGAATGGAGAGGCAAATATAGAAAAGATTATAAGCTTGCATTTTTAGATAAAATCTTTGTAATAATATCTATAGGTGTGCAGAATAATATAATATAAAAAATAATAATTGTTTAAAAATCTATTAAATAAATATGGATACCGTAGATACGGCTGTTGATTAAACTTCCACAAGGATTTTACTCATTGCATTATATCCAAATATACTTAGATTGATAGATAAATTTTTGCTCTGGTAGTCCCAGCTCGGCGTTGAGTTCTGCTACTTACCACTCAAAATTGGGCGGAAAATATGGAGTGTCTTAAGTCTTAACACAAGGGTCATAGCAGTATGTAGGAAACCCTATTTATTGGAAATAAGCGTGAAACTGAATATTAATGATCAATATTTTTATTCTTCACACTGTATCCCGAATATGGTAGGACAGGTAGAGGGAACCTAGGAACCTAGTGTTAAAAAACTTGCGTTCCTCAGTTTCCACCGAATTTTGGAGGCATTGGGTGTTGAGTAGATGAACTTAACGCCACGCTTTGCCTCTTGACCAGAATGAGAAAATGAAAATATTAAATATTTCATTTCCTCAAGTGATAAATGAACCTACAACCTGTCGCGCTCACAGTCGTAAGCTTGTACCACTGTGCCATAACTAGCTTTAAATATAAATAAATCATATTATAAATTTTAAATATATTAAAACGTATAAAAATATTTCTACAATAAATATATAAACTCTACTTTACCATCAAAACGACTGTTGCAAGTGCATTTAGTATTCTTAAGGCCAGGGTCATGCCCATAACAGGCCAAGGGACGACCAGCGCGAGGCTGTCATTAATTCAAAGTTGGTGCTATGTGAATAAATTATGAATGTAACTGATATACGAGACGGTTTTTTTTTAAATTTTTGTGTATTGTTCTTTTTTTTTTTAATTATTAAAATTGATGGTTTGAACGTATCGGGATTGGAGTTTTGACGTAGTTTGATCAGAACGTGTGTGTAGCTTAATGGTTACGAACGTTTGTATGGTTTCCAAGAGGTGCGGGTTCAAATCCTACTATGTTAATATTTTTAATGTTTTTTTAAAACAAATAATTTTCTTTTAATAATAATAATAATATTTTAAAATTTATATCAATTCTAAATATTCCTCATTCTATAGACTATTTATCACTTTTGAATCGTCGATTGAACATATAGTTATGGGTTCGTTCCCACGCAAAAAAACACCGTTAAATTAGATACAATTCCCTAGTCTATTTAGAGAAAGTATGATATTGATACACCAGTACGTATTCCATGTCCTTTTATGAAAGCTTCCTTTATACATGATGCTACTAATGTTATAATATAACAAGATTATTTTATATATTATCTTCAATTGATACCACCGGAGATATAAACGATGTCATCCTGTATGTGGGCTTTGTGCCCTATCTAGACCGATGACCAATTAAGTAAGGGAAGTTGTATATCCTAGAATAGTTTGTTCTATTCTGGTTGTTGCTATTTTTGTCTGGTTATTTGCTTATTATTTTATTTTTTTGCTATAGCTTCACGTTGTATCCCGTATATAGCAGGGTAGGGAGAGAAAAATTAGTGTTACGACCGTTCTCTACTTTTTGTCCAGTTTTCCATTGATTTCCCCGAATGAAAATCGAACCTACAACTGTTAACCTGTACCGCTGGGCCACGACGGCCTCAATAACTTTATCTTAGTATATATCGCTTTAACTTTCCATTTTTAGAAATATCTTTGGAACGATAGATAGCTGTAGTAATAATAAATTACCGTCAATTAGTTACAACATAGCATAGTAAAGAGTTCTATTTCTCTCCGTCCAAGTATTTGAACACATCACGATGTTTGCCAGATTTGTATCTGCACCTCTTCGAGACCATCCAAAATGTAATATTTTCATTTTCCCGCTCTGGTAAGGAGGTAAAGCGCGACGTTAAGTCCCATTGAACACGCAATGTTGTAATGGTAACTTAACTAGGTTCCTAGGTTCCCTCTGCCTATCCTGCTATGTACGCACACAGTGTAAAACAAAATAAGGTTGCATAATTAAAGCTATCTAAAACTATAATCATCTTCGAACAGTATCACTTTTCGGTTTCGTAATTCGAAACACAAATGCATTCTCGAAAGCCTCTCTATCGGAATCGATTAAATCCAACTAGGTACAAATGGACCACCCACTGATTATCAATATATATGTTGATTGTTGATGTCTCGATTATCTGTGATGGTTGATGGTCAACAAATCGGATGGATGGTCAAATTATTGATGTGTAATGGTCATAGAAATTGTATTGCTAACAAGATAAACTACGGATTATGGGCTGTGGTCGGCGGTTTAAGTAGTGATGTGAAATTGTTGAACGAATTGAGATTTAATTATTTAATTATTGATTGGTTTTTTTTTTGATAGTGATGGAAAAATAGAGAAATTGTTGGTTTTCTTGATATCATAAGGCATTTCACAAAAAATATATGAAATATATTCTTTCTAAACAGTTTATTAATCATTTTTTTTTGCTAATTTGATTAACTGAAACGTTTATTTCTTATCTTTTTCTCTTACAAAAAAACCGCATATTTCACAAGAAAAATGAAATATTCTTACAACATTAGACCCTATGATAATTTCCGTAACAATCTCCACTTAGGCTCCTAATAATAGAAGCCAGGGTAATCTCGAGGCATACCAAACTACTGGTTGCTATCAAACAAGCTTTACGCCACATTACCTTAACTATACTTACTCGCGTTAACTATAGCCGGTAACGTAACAAGCATTGTTACTATAAATTGTACAGTATTTTTCACTGCAGTGACTATACTGCACTGAACTGCACTGCAATTCAGTGATTGGCCCTAATAATGCCAGACTGTAGAGGAAGCGTTGAAATTATAACGTCCGCTATGCTATAATTGTGTAACTACTTGAAAATTGATCGTAACACTCGGTTATTGTTTTGTGTGAAGGAGCTATAATTTAATGGAACTTTCTTAATGGGTGTGGAATGTCTTGACACTAGGCTCCCAGGTTCCCTCTGTGTGCTCTGCTATGTGCGTGATAAAGCGAGAAGCTGAGAGAGAGCTAAAACTTATTAATTTAATGTCCTATTCTAGCTGTATTTGCTGGTGTTTGTTGGAATAGAAATTAATATTTTTAATAGAAATAATGAACTGAAACTAAGCAAGTAAGTAATAAAGTTTGGTCGTAGAAAGTGCCTTATAAATTAAATAATATATAGGTACTCTAGCTAATATTTGTACGTGATTTTAAAAGTTTTCAGTCTTAATCAGCAAATTTGCAACAATTTTAGACAGCATTTTGTTTAAATAATACGTTTCATTTCTCTCAAAAAAAAAATATACAAAAAATCTATATACTTTTAAAAAAAATTAATACAAGCGAAGCCGCCGCAAGCCAATAGTTAAGAAATAAAACCTATCACACTCTCGTATTTACAATCTACAAACAAAATTGACACGATAAAATGATTGAACATTCCCTTCACTAATTACTCAGCTGTAATCACGAATAATAAATCAACTTCAATGTTTTATCTCCAGCTAATTAAATAAAAAACAGGCGCGAGTCGGGCTCGCTCACCGAGGGTTCCGTACAAAAATCTTTTTTATCGATCTTTTTCTGAAATTCAAGCTTAGCTAGCAAGCTTAGCAATACACGTTTTTTGTGATGTAAACGTCCATATTTCTTTTTTTAATTAATTGTAAAAATATTATTTTCTCAGGAAATCAAGGGACCGTAGATCTGAGCATATGGCTTGAATTTCAATTCGATATCACCAAGCGTTCCCGAGAAAAATGCTCTTTAAACAACAAACAAACAGACAGACAACAAAGTGATCTTATAAGGGTTCCTTTTTTTCCTTAAAAGATACGGAACCCTAAAAATAAACCGCCATGTTCCATTCTAAGATGAAAATTATGGGTACAATAGATTTATTAGTTCTTAATATCCCACGCCTACGTCTTGAATTTATCTTAGGTTTATCTTTTAATGATTTTAAGCCTTAAGACAATGATGTAGGGATGCGCCTTAATTATAGTATTGCTAATAGTGAAGTAATGGCTGTAATTGCAAATAGTTCGGACATAAATATTATTGGCAGACTATAAAACTTCAATGCTAACACTTATATAGGGATTTGTTATTGATGTTGTTTATGATCTTTAATATTATTTTTTTAGCTTCGCCCTGTTATTCTGTAATAGTAGAAAAATATTTCTTTGCCGAGAGGGAATCGAACCTACAACCGTCGTATTTACCTCAAAGGCCTCAAAGGACGGAAATTGGAGACTGGAGAGTCTTCCCTCTACCTACCCTGCTGTTCGCGGGATAAAGCTGATTGAATTTCATTTTACAACATTACCTATTTTAAAATCAAACTGTTTTACGAATATTACATTAAAGAAAATAAATACATTTTATAAAATACAGCAACAAAGATGCATTGAAGAAGAGAGAGCAATTTATTTTATTGCTTTCAAATGTCTGCAGACAATTGTATCAAAATCCCATAAATCTCTCTATCATACAAGCCCATTGTTATAATAAGGACTAAGAACAATGCCATATATATCTACAATGGTGGTTGTGAACTGTAGTAATTAATTACGAGCGATGCTATATAGACGCCTCTACTGATGTGGGGTTAAGTTACGTACACACTGACAAATAGTAATGATATTTGTATTTTATTTTATAGAAGCTTTTACTTGTATAGGCTAGTCGTGGCCCAGGGGCAAAAGCGTGCGACTGTAAAGTAGGGAATGGATGTATGTTAATACGAGGTCTCCAGGTTTCTTCTGCCTTCTCTGCTATGGTTATGGTAATTTCTGTAAATATTTCTCGCAGTAAAATTTCAAGCTTTTTAGCTTGACATTTTTCTGGCTCACATATTTTAGTTATTCCTATATTAAAAATTATACAGATATTTTTTTTGGGAACCATATAATTATTTCACACTTGTAAAAAATTTTTTTTTTCATTAATTTATTTTACCAACAAAAAAAATTTTTCTAAACGCATATAAAATATGCCTTATTATTTTATAGTACCTACTAATTGGATAATACTTACACTGTTAACCAGTGAATCCTTATTTAGGTTAGCCATGTTATATAATCGTTTTAATGTAGATTACCATAACTGCCTCGTGAGTCATATTCGTGACTTACTTTGTATGGGACATGTCGAGAATTATTTAATTTGTAATTTCTATGAATCCTAGACTTGGTTATAGAATCAAATTGGTTACAATTGTTGGTTTGTATTTTTCTTATAAGTAACTTTACACTGTTTCCCGCACATTGCAGGTTAGGCAGAGGAAAACCTGAGTGCCTAGTATTAAGGCACTCAATTACCATGAATTTAATCATAACAAATTTTAAATACAAAAATGCAACTTTGAATTTTATTAGAAAAACATATAAATTGACCACATAGGCTTTCCTTTCTAAACTCAAAACGTAAATTCTACCACATTCTTATATATTTTTGTATTTTCCCTGTAAATGCCAGTACCATAGTCAGTTGGCAGTGTGAATGCCCTAGTAACACTCTAGTTTTAATGATCCTTTCTAACAACCACTACAGCCAAGTTGGATGATTTACGACGCTTTTACAGTCGCGTGAATGGAAATGTTGAATTAGACAGATATTCTTTTGTATGGAAAGAGATAAAAAAAGACAGAAAGGAAGCTGCTTTTTAAAATTTGTATTGTACTATACAATTTTAAAAAGTAGCTTACATATGAGGAAGTAATAATTAGCTTAACAAAGAGACATAGGTAAATACCAGAACTGAAAATTTGTAAAAACTTGTAGTATTAACCTTACCGTATATTATACGATTAATTTTCTTTCATTTAACAAGCTTTTATTTAACATGCCGTGTTAGTTAGTGTATGCAAAATCGTACAAGCTCGAAGCATTTAAAGTTGAAATTTGGATAACGACTACAGTTTTGATGACAATTAAATTACATTATTAGCAATATCGTTGTTAACACAAAATGGCCGCCGCAACAAAATGGCGGATTACAATATTTTGCACACACCGCTTAATATGTCCATAAATGAATTTACTCGATTAATAAAATGAATAAACACTCATTTTTAATATATCATCGTGTTAGGTTCCCTCTATGTACCCTACTAAGCGGGAAAAAGTTTCAAGCGGAATATCCCAATGATGCAGCTATACTTACGGGAGCTCGTAAGTCGGCGGGTTCAAAAGTTTGATTAATTGACTTTTTTAATAGAGTGATTACATTCTGTTACATCCCTCTTTTTATAAAGGCGCCAGTGTAATTAATAAGTCTGCGATGACTTCGAACTGATTGACCTCGTTTTTTGTCCTATATTATATTAAAGAAATGTTTAGATGTTTAAAACAATTACTCATTATATTTAAATATATTTTTAGAAAACTTCTATGCTATAATAATATTAATCAATATTTCTATACCAGAAGCTATTGTGGCGAAGTTGCATGTCTGACAGCAAAAAGAGGGCTTTAAGTTCTATTACCACTCAAAGCAATGATTTACTCTTAAAAAGGAAACTAATTGCTATAACTCTAGGTTCCCTCTACTATTAGCAGAGTTTGCTACATGCGGAGTAGAAAGAACTCCCAAAAAAAGATTCGAACTCACAACTATCGCATCAACTTAGCCACACGGCTATACGAGTATTTATAAGTAATGCACTTACGTGTACAGCGGTCCACTTTCGGAACAACATAAATCATGAGTTTCGGAACAACTTTTTTACAACCGAAGATAAGTCATTTTTGTAAATATCGTCCATCATGCTCTTCAATTCGAATGTAGGTAACCCCTGTTTGGATAACCACGATTTTTTACTTTCATATTAGGTATATCTAGATGGGTATATGTAGTGTTTGTTAAATATGACTTTTGATTCTGTAGAAAGTTTTTTTTTAACATTAAAGCTTCACGCTGTATCTCGCGCACAGCAGAGTAGGCAGAGAGAACCTAATGTTAAGACACTCCGTTCCCCAATTCAATATGCTATATCCTATCCATAACAAGTAGAAGGAAGTATGCAGGGGAAACCTTTCGGATTCTCGAGTTACCCTATTCGCTGCCGAATTCGGGAGACATTGCTTGTTGAGAGGCGGAATTTAACGCCACGCTTTGCTTTGTTTCAATATTTGATTTCCTCGAGAGCGAATCCAACTCACATTTTCACTCAAAAATTCGTCCTTATCTTAAACATTTAGTAACTTTTAAAAATACTTTAATGATATTTTTATGCAAAATCATAACAAAAAAAAATGAAAAGTAGCGTAGCATAAACCCTTAGTTACTACACTTTTCCTTCTCAAATTCACATTTGAGGGGGGTCATTATAGAAACAAAATGCCAAATGTTCATTTTAAAGAGATTCCAAAACAAGCCTGGACCTGCATTCAACAATAATGGTCGTTCGTGTATACTCGTACTTGTATACAGTGTGTTCAAATAAAAACATTACCGCATGCATGAATGGGCCGCTGTTGCCGTCTGAAAGTGACCTATTACGGATTACGGAAGGCAATAATATGCTGTAAAACGTCATACTGTAGTTAGAAACGGGAAAATTTATTGCATATAGTCGTACGTGCTGTTTATGATAATAATGATATGCAATGGTGGTAGCGAGTTCGATTCCGAAACTAGTATTATGGGCGATGTGTGGAAGCAGAGTTTAAATATATAGTTCTTTTTAGGTTATGTACAGACTTTTTAACTTAACAGTACAAGGTTAACTATGCCTACTTTCGTATCAACTGCATTTAATCGGCCAAGCGCGAGTTGGGATATGAACCCACTTATGATCGGTTTTCGCCTTTTCGTAAAAAATATTACTACCAATATAGAGATATTTATTTAGATATGTTGCAATATCTCTACAGCTGCCTGTCAACCTAATAAGCTGTGAAACTAAAAACTAAGTAAGTTACCGTTGCTATAGTTACGGGGAAAATTCATAAAATAGTATAGTATAAGAAACGATTATTTTTTAGTTTTGTTATATAAATGATTCAAGAAAGATTTCTGTATCCTAATCATAACTTTCAAAGAAAAATTAAATCAAATATAACTTAATTGCTATGAAACGTAATAAGGATGATGGTCACTTAATGGAGTCGATCGCGCAATGACCCCGCTGCAGGATGGAAGTTGTTGATACATTTCTTTTGGGATATAATCCCATAGAATATCCTTGTTATAATATGTAACGTTAAACACTGTTAGGAATTTTATTTTGATTGTTTTTTAGGCCATCGGTAAAAGAATAGCATTGACTGTTAATGCAGTGGTTGTGGGTTCGATTTTCAATCGAAGTAATGGTTAAAATTTTGGTACAATACGGAGAACGGAAAGTTTTTTACATTTACATTTTACAGTATATACTCATACTTTATCAGAAGTTTAGTTTATTTACTTATTATCAGAAGATGTTTACAATTTATCCTGTAAACCGACGATATGTCCGCTATATTACCTCTCATTAAATTAACCAGCCGGGATTACATGTGAGGCCGTAGTGGCGCAGTGACACAGTGTCTGACTTTAAACAAGGTAGTAGTGGGTTTGAACAAAAAAATACAATCGAATCGATAACCTTTTCTTACGGGAGTCGGGAAAAAATTGGGGTACGGGCCGTTTTAACTCTAAGTCACTTAGTTAATAGTATGGTAATGGTAAGTTATTCCTACCCTGCTATATTATAAAGATCGTAATTTTCATGTTTTTATATTGAATCCTAAATAAATTATTTTTTAGATTATCCTAAATATATTTCAATCAATTGCATACAAAAGTTTATCGGCATCCATTGTAATATCTTGTAAGATTCAACAATTCTATTCCAAAGTTTCTAGTTGAAAACTTCTACTACAACAATAAACAAATACAAATATAACGGTGTCCGTCAAAATGTAAACAATATAACAATATGTCGTACATGTAACATGTAAATGTACCAAAACATGCACCGCCATATTTATCATAAATTATAATACGAATGAGTCTAAGACAATGGCTTGAATGTAGATACAGTGAAAAAATGACTGCTCACGAGTCGTGTGGAATTCGGAATGTGATTAACTATCGTACTTTTGTAAACAGTACCTATTTGATGTAGGTGAAGTATATTTTTAGGGTTCCGTGCGCAAAGAGTAGAACGGAACCCTATGGCTAAGAGTCCGCTGTCTGTTTGTACGGCTGTCACCAGGGTGTATATCATGAACTGTGATTGTTAGATAGTTGAAATTTTTACACTAGCATATCTACTCTATCTCTTCTATATATAAAATCGAATGGTCACTCACTCACTCATCACGAAATCTCAGAAACTATAAGTGCTAGGAATTTCAAATTTTGCATAGGAGTTATATATAGGACGTAGGTGCTCGCTAAGACGGGAATTTGCAATATTCGACTCCTAAGGGGTTGTTTTTGGGGTGGAGAGTTTATATGAAACTTTGTTACTACAAGTGCTAGGAGTGTAAAATTTTTCATGGACGTAAAATTAATAGTAACGTTCACGCAGGCGAAGCCGCGGGCGGGCCGCTAGTAATATATACTAGCGGCCCGCCCCTATATATCTTCTGCCACTATAACAACTTAAACACAGAATAAAGCAAATATTTACGGGGTTATACGACAAATGTGGTATTTCAGAGTTGCCTTACCGCCACAAACTTGATCTTTCTCTAGGTTGTCTCTGTCTACTTGAGGATATAAATGGTTATATGGATAAGTAAGACAAAATAAAAACCTCATGAATGGTCTTTGGAATTACCAGTAACCTTCAGATCAGAGGTTCAGATGTTCTCATACAAAAATGTTTAAAAAAATATTCTCAGAACAAGATAGATAATTATTTAATAATTCAAATCGGCTTAGCAACAATGTTAGAATTTAAAAAGCTAATTTTATAATTAATTTCATTAAAAAATCACATCTACCTACAATAATTAAAAGTTTCTTTGAAATGTGAAGGCATATACGAATTGATTGGCACAGTGTTTGTGTCTGTCGTTTAATCTCATAGTTTTCTTAGTAATGCATTGAAATAACAATAAATGTTTTTTTTTTTATTGTTTAGACTTTTACTTTGTTTTCAATTTTATAAAATTATAATTGTGTTTTTCATTTAAATTTTTAAATTGTCTCCTTTCTTAAATACTTACGGAATGTCTCCAGAATCCAGAAAGTCCCTGGCGGAAAGTGGGGAATGTGTCTTAATTGGAACAGAGTGTCTTAACACTAGGTTCCCAGGTTCTTTATGTCTACCGTACTGTGTGCGGGCTACAGCGTGAAGCTAATTTATAAATTACTTAATTAAAATTAAATTAATAGTTCCTAAAACCCATTTTTTAATAAAAAAATATGATTAAGCACTTCTATTTATCAAGTTTTTATATTGAATGTATAAAATAAAAAATAAAACCAGTTTTATTGTTCAAAGCATACGTGTGGGCGAAGATTGTATCACGCTGATTACAATCGCAAACAATAACCGTGTTTTTTTGCAATATGACGTGGGCTTCGGTATAATTTTTGTTTGGTTAAGACGTAGGTTTTATATATGTTTTTTTTTATTTCATATCACGAACAGCATTAAGTCATTTGTGATAATTTTTAAATGGGAGTCGTCCAAAGTTTTAAAATGTTTTTTAATATATTTTAAGCTATACATTTCTGGTAAAATATTTAGTTAGAAGAATATTAAGGGGTATCTGCTCTCAACTTTCGGTCTAAATTACATTCGGCATTGCTTGGTGAGTGGTGGAATCCAACTCCAAGGGGGTTAGACCCATGGGTGCATCTAGATGCATCTCTAGATCAGATTTTTTTGTGTTAAGGCCATTATTTTTTTTAGCTTCACTTATATTCCGCTTATAGCAAGGTAGACTGAAGAAACTTGGGAACCTAGTGTCCAGACACTCCATTCACCATGCAGTCACTTATGTTCCTCGCTTTCCGCCGAATTCTTGAAACATTATGTGTTGAGTGGCGAAACTGAATGCAGCGCTCTGCCTCTTCACCGGAGCGAGCTTTATTCCCGCGAGTGGGAATCAAACCCACAACCATCGCGTTTCTGCCTCTACATCACGATAGCTTCTTTTTTTTTATTTTTCAAGGTTAATCTTTTATTAGTATATTTTCGGTGGTTGCTTTTACATACATTACGGCAGTCAATTTTAGAAGATAAGTGAGAAAATATATTCTAGTTAAATATTGTCTCATGCTTAACTATATTAAACAAACATGTACTAACACATTTATGATGGAACTGTAAAGATCCACCGCGCTGCCAAACTGGCTTTGAATAGCGTATAGTATTTTAAAACTAAATTATCTCTGGAGTCGTCGACCGCAGTTTGGCAACTACTGAAATTTAATTTTCATCTACTGCTCTTTAACTTTGAACTCTATCCTTGGTACTTAAGACTCATATCTCTATATATATAGCGCGGCGTTAAGTTCCGCCACTCAACACGCAATGGTTCGAAAAATTCAGCGGAACGTGGTGTCTTAGCATTAGTTTGTCTCTGCCTACCCTATTAATGGCGATTCTTGTTGGATCTCTCAAATATTCTCTTACCTTTACCATACGATTATCTACTTTTTGAAATATGTGAGAATCGAACCCACAACCATTTATACAGTCAGTCTTCTCAAAGACGCCTCAATGGCGTAATATTTATATAACTCACTAAGAGTTAAAGGTTAATGTCATTTGACTAACATACATTTTGTTTGTTGTGGTCTTAAATCAACGGCTATCAGCACTTTTATCAGCTTTTACACCTTTAGTTATAAATTCCTTTTTCATGTTAACATTATGATAAGCGAAGCTCGAATAACGATTTGTTATCGATTACTTTTTACATTTTTTTAATATGGTTTTGGGATTTGATTCTTCGGTAATGTTTTAAACTTTTGATGGCATTAGTGTACAAATTGCCTTAGGTTATAAAAGGTAGAAAGAAGCGGAGAGAAAAGGAAAAAAAATGTAGACATTTTTATTATTCTACATGTGTAGTAAAATATCGAAACAAATAATAAAATAATGAAACAAACGTCAATTCATGGAATATCCTAATCGTACTAAATAATTCTTTCTTTACTCTTTTTTTTGAAAAATTTTTTTTTTTTCTAATATCGTAAGTAATTTTTTTTTATTTATAATGTTCAATGATCGAGACCTTGACACTGACTGCCATTGATGCGTAACTAACACGTGTCTATGAGTTTATAGCGTGCGATGTAATTTATTCACATACATTTATAATACATACATACACGAGCCTAATTAAATTTAATGTCATTATTCTCCTCATAATTGTCATTGTTGCCAACGTGCTCGACTGAATTCGGTGGTAGTGGGTTCATTCGATTTATATGCATAAACTAAACGGCCTTAACGTTTTTGCGTTTAAATGCTAAAAGTGGAGAACAGAAGTTTCTTAATGGGAACGGAGTGTCTGAACACTAGGTTCCTGTTATGTGCGGGATACAACGTGAAGCTAAAAATATTAATATATTGTCAATTAAAACTTAAATATCATTTAACCGCGAATGCTAGCGGTTTCAAATTGCAAGAGATACTTTTACTATTTCCTGTTTATCGGTTCCCTTTAACGAGATCAAAGCTCTATTACTGTATTACCACATAAAAGTGCTATAAATAATTATGTTAGATTATTAGAACTAATTATAATATAAAGTAAAGAACATTTTTATGTTATATAGATTATTTTATAATTATATGGGCAATGATTACAATTATTTTACAAATAAATATTTATAAATATTTTTTTCCTTACTTTTATAATATCCGGATAACTGATATTTTTTTTATTTAATGGCCAATTGTGTTATTTTAACTGAATTCTTCTTTTTTCATCTTTACATTGTACCCAGCATGTAGCAGGCTAAGCAGAGGTAGTCTAGTGTTAAGACTCTCCGCTTCCCACTCTCCAGGCATTACGTGTTGAACGGGGAACTGAACCCCGAGTTGTTCCTCCACAGGACCATCCATCTGTTGTCATTTAAATTTGGAGCTAAATGCTGCGATATCCTAGCGTTGAGATACTCAATTCTTCGCTTTTCGTTGAGAAACTAATACTAATAAAAATAAAAATCTTAAATTATCTAATAATAAACATAATAACTTTATTAGATTTCAACAAATTCAAAGCTAATTTGTATGTTTTCTCAGTTAAGGTTATCGTAAAACACAAATATTTTCATACGAACATGTCAAATTCAAGGAAATTACACTGGCGGGTGGCTGTAAACGTAATCTAACACTCTTATGTAAGAGGTCGTCGCCCCATTTCGTAGTGTTGCCATAGTGAATCATAGTTGTGTGTTTAATGGACTAGTGTTGTTCTGTTTGCATATGAATTTGATGTTGTTATTAGTTGAATGTTAGTGCTTTATTTTTATTTTTTTATTGTATTTTTGGGGTTAGACGCTAAGGCAAAAGCTTAAATTTATAAATTTAATAATTTATGTTTTGATTGTTTCTTTATTTGAAACTTGAGATGACGCTATTCTTTTATTATTAGCTAAGACACTCCACTTTCCGCCTAATTTCCGACGGAACTTAACGCCGCGCTTTGCCTTTACCAGAGTGGGGAAAATTAAAATATTAAATAATTATATCATTTGTCCCGAGTAATGAGGTGAAAAGGAAAATTAAAGTAAGTTTTACAATTGTAATAAAAAACAAAGTTTTTGTTCCCTTCATTTACTCCCTAATAAATACTATCTTTATAATAGGTGTAAAGTAGTAAGTAGTAAAGAGAGTGTCTTAACACTAAATTCCCCTAAACCTATGTCAATTAGGAAATGTACTAACATAAAAAAGTACCCCAAAAATAATTTATTTATATCGCAACACTTATTACGTTCGCTTTAAATAAATATAATACGAGGATATAGGAGGAAAAGATTAAAATATCAATTATTTCGATCTACAACATGGAAATTCAATAACTATTAGTGTTTAGTGTAGAACGCCAGCCACTCTCCACTCTACATGCCACACTAACGATAATGGGGGTGTTTGTTATTTTTAACCGAGATCAATAACAAAGGGTATTGGCTTAAGGATTTTTGGATGTGTGTTTGTTTATCTGGAAGCGACGGTTGTTTTAAATTTGTGGGATTTTAATTGAATTCTTTTTTTTTTAATAATAAATTATATAAGTATAACAAAAGTATAAGTACTATATGAAAAGTGTTTTTGCGTTAATGGTAATATTTATATGAATGTATAATATTTCATCATGTAAGAAAAGAAACTTGTGGCGCACGTGCACAAGCTTGTGACTGTAGACTCACTCAGAATCAATTGTTTATTAGTATCGTTTTCCCGTTCTAGTAACAAAAATAAGGGCGGCGCTTAGCTCCGGCACTCTCAAACCACGCGGAATGCCATAATCAATCCTTTAACACAAAAATTATTCAGTTGTAGGTTCGGATCCTACTCAGGGGAATTCATTATTTCCATTTTCTCGCCGCCTCGCCATCAACAATGTGGAAAACGGAATATTTTAACACTTCCAATAAAAATCATAATATTATATTATCAGCTCTGTTATATATTTTTTTACAAATATCAATCTGTTAAATCTTTTTTTTTAATAACACATTTAATTATCACTCATCGTGTAAATCCCTACCCCAAAAAAAAATGGTAACATTTCTATACAATCTATTTCGTTGGCAAGGCAAGTCCCCTACCTGATGTTTTTTGTCCGTCCGTCTGTTTGTAGAAGAAACAATCGTAACAATGGAACTAATGCGAGAATGGGATCACTCTACACCAATTTAAATTCCCCCTTTATGTCTCCCAGTTGATTTTAATGACTACCAACTTTGATTGTCATAGTGATTTATTATGTTCTATATTATTACTATTATTTATAGTATTTTCATAGAAGAATTATTTTTATATAAATTTCGGCTTTATTTAATACTAGGTCAGTCAGTAACCGCTGTAGGTTATTGGTTCGATTCCCACTCGAGTCAATGAAGTATTTAACATTTCAATTTCCTCGCTATGGTAACCAAGTAAAAGCGCGGCGGTGTAGCAAATGTCTAAATGGGAACGTAGTGTCTTAATATTACGTTCTTAGGTTTCCTATCCTACCCTGCTAGGCGCAGAATACAATGAAAGCGACGTTCAGTAATTTTCTACTCATATTTCTACATAATAAATGCGTGTAATGGCGGTAGTAACTTAACGACGCTTACTTTATATTTCTCTGTCATCTTGAGATAGTAAATTTTAAATTTCATTTCCTTATAGGTACATTTTATAGTAATAATTTGAAACGGGAGATCAAAAATTATGAGTTCTATATTAAGATTTCATTCGTTGCCATTTTTTGTACAAACGGGATTCAGGAATGCCCTGAGTGGGAATCGAATCCACAACCCCCACACTTGGTAACGTGAAAAGTTGACCATATTATTTTCCCGTTTTAGTAAATTACAGCGCGAGACATATCCTTTATACTCAACACAACATAGTCAAGAACAAAGTGTCTTGTCTCTACTCTCTACTGTACACTCTATCTTTCTACAGCAAGCAAGCAAAGCAAAATATTACTTACATATATATTTTTTCATTTGTTACAGTTGGATTTCTAATCTTGGTGTTCTATCTATGGGGTACGCCGTACGAGCGAGGGTTCTTCTGTGATGATGAATCTCTGAAGCACCCCTACAAAGACTCCACAGTCACCAATGTTATGCTGTATATTGTTGGCATTGGCCTTCCTGTGCTTACGGTGAGTGTTGGAAGATACTGTGGAAATTAAATTTTACTTATTAGTTATGCATATATTGCTGATGATCTAACCACCGAGGACACAAAAGACCGTGCAAAGTGGAGTAGGTTGAGTAGGAAGGCACCCTGGTAATAGCCGGGATTAATGCCAGGAAGAAGAAGAAAAAGATATTGCTGATGATAAAATTTTAAATTATTGGGGAATTTGAAATTTGTACGTTGTATTTGTAGTAGTTGTTGCTTCGATTTCCACTCGGGGTAATTATTTTATTGAAATTAATTATCATTTCTTCGTGCTAGTATATAAAATGCGGCGTTTAGATCTGCCGTCCGACACACAAATGCTGTTCTGCTATGCTGAAAAATAGGAAAAATATTGATGTTATATTTCGACATTCTTCTTTTTCTTTTCTTTCTCGAGTCTCCTAATAACTCTATTTTATATATTTTTTTATAATTGATATTTTTAACTGTAATTTAAACATTTGTAATGTACCTACGTTAGATTTATAAAGTTATTTTAGTACAATTTTACAAATTGCGTGACTTTGGACAGCGAAGGTCGATCAAATTATATAGAGTCGTTCGTGTATCCCACGTTTATTATTGTGAACGAAACGAAATTACGTAAACTGTATTTATAAAAAAGTCACATTTTATGCTTTTTTTGTTTATGAGACTAAAGGTTATTTGAAATGTAATGTATGTGGATTTAGGTATTTATAATCTGTTTTTATTTTTTTTTTGTTATAGACAACTTTATAAAAAAGAGAGTTCATCTCATCTCATCATCATTCATAAAAATCTTGTTAATAGAATATTTATGCTATATAATAAATAGTGTTGATTAAATATTTCTGAAATTTGCTGCACTGTCATTGAAGAATATTTTTTTGTATTTATTAGTTGTTACATTTTTTAAGTATGAAAAGTATTCATTTAAAATTAATAAGTTAAAAATGTTTAATTTGGACACAATTATTGTACATTAAGACAAGTATTTAAAATTAAATAAATGTTTTATATGAAAAAGGACAGGATAGAGGGACTTATCGTTTATACTCATTCTTATAATTGCAAAAAATTTTGAAAGATGGTTGAAAATAAAGAATATAAAACATAAGTAGGTATATAATATATTTTAAGCCACCTACACATATATTTTTACAAGTTTTTATTTAACTTGCTGTGTATGTATGTAAAATATTGCAAACTCTACTTGACCTAGTTCCCAGTGTCAGATTCAGCTGAAATTTGGATTATCACTTCAGTTCCGATGACAATGAAATTACATATAGTCAATATTGATGTAATACAAAATGGCCGCCGCAACAAAATGGCGGATTACAAATTTTTGTACACTTTCGTTAATAGGTATCAAATGAAAGGGCTTGATTTGTACATAACATTTTTAAAAAGCTTGGTCTTAAAAATATATTTCTTAATTATTATTATATTTCACACATTAGTAGTTTAACAAGAATTTCTAACGTTCACAATATAATTGTCCAAGGTGTGAATTAACCAAGTTCCAAGACTCGACTATGGGAGTCGAACACTCGATAGTCGATAGCTTGTAAATATTTACCATTGATGTTTGGTCGACCATTACATATTGTCACCTTCAGCTTATCTCCTATAACTATTAAACACGTATTGGTTACATGTAACTGTATGCATATGGAAATTCGTATAAAAGGTTTAATATTTTTAATAACAACAAGCTGTAGTGGCTCAATTGCGGGTTCTATCCCACTCGGGGTAATTAAATGTTTAGTATATTCATTTCCACGCTCGATTAGAATGTTAAAAGTGGGGAACAGGAATGTCTTAATGGAGACGGAGTGTCTTAACACTAGTTTTACTAAGTCCCCTCTATCTACAGTGCTATGTGCAGGATAGAGGATGAAACTAAAAGATATTCTAAAGTTCCTTTAGTATCTCACCAGAAATTGGAATTAAGTAATGCGATTATTAGCAGTTTTTAGTTTAATTAATTTTATTGTAAAATTAATAGTCACGTTTTATCTTTTAATATAAAAACAAAATATTATGCTGCATCCATTGTGGGTACCATTTAATAACAGAATCTCTCCTCAAAAAAAGAAAACAAACACCACTTTTTTTATTTTTATCTGTGAAATTAAGAAAAAAATAAACAACACGGTAGTTCCCCCTATAAAATAGATTTGTTTCTGATAGGCCTTGATTTGTTTTATCTGTACCACGATCGATGCGGTCAAATTTATTACCATTCAAACTACATATGTGTGGGATGCTGCGGCTAGCCATCTCGGCTGTAATTTAACGATTCTAATCTCGTGAAATTACCGTATTAATTGTTTTGATATATAAATTTGATATCTCATATTGTTATTTACTGATAAAATTATGAATAAAATTGAAATAGCTATACTTAGACAGTTTGATATTGCATGAAACTAAACAAAGTGTTTGATACGTTTAAGGTTTTATTCAGTCAAAATCGGAATAGAGGTCTGTCGTGGCGCAGTGGAACAAGCGTGCGACTACAACCGCGACAAGACAGATTCTTCAGGGTTCGATTCCCACTCGAGGACAAAACGATAAAAATATAAGTAGGAAACGGAGGAAAGAAGAATAAAAATGGAAGGAAATAAAGCGCGGCGTTGAGTTTCGCCACTCAAAATTTGGCTACTGTGTACGTGTTTGTAGATAGTGACTAAGTGACTATTCTTAAGGCAAAAACAACTATAAATAAGGTTTTATTTAAATTCAATATTTTAAATAATAAAGTAATAATAATAACCCATCAAGCCTTACACTGAAACCAATGTAACGTATAAATCTATATTAATAATCTCATGCTAAACATATGAATATTTCAATTTACCAAAGCTATAAACGTAAATCAATTTTGTTATGGAAATAGTGGAAGCTATTTTGGTATTAGGTATAATACCTCGCCAATGACTTGGCTCAATATGATATTCTTGTCCAAGCTGTATTTACTGGGCCAGTATGAGGTGTTGTGGGTTCGATTCCCAGAATATGAAATATTTAATATTTTCATTCTTTCGGTCTGGTGTCGAGGCAAAGCGTATTTTTAATTAAATCGTTATAAAATTTTAATTAATTAATTCTTAAAATCGTTTACAGCTATCGATATTGGAAGATCGTATATCTGATATCGATTTCTTGATGCCTCTCATTTTTCCATTGACACTTGTCTGACGTGTGGAAAGTATTTTGTTAATTACGATATGAACTGAGGCTTGAATGCATATAAATAGTCCAAGTATTTTATTAAATGATAATGATATTTTATGTTTTACGATAAAGTCTTAACTGAAGAAATCCATTAACAACAACATTAATATATTTATTAATTTAAATTAAATATTTTTTTTATTGATAATAAAAAAACTTAATGTTAATGTTTGTTCGACGATAGGTGGGAAAGGAAGCGTCTTAATGGGAACGGAGTGTCTTAACATTTGGTAGGGTTCCCTCTGCTACCTGTTCCCTACCCTACTATGTGCGGGATACGGCGTGAAGCAAGTTTTTTTTTTTGTACAAACAAACATTAAGGTTAACTCCTTTAAGATTATCTTAATGGTACTACGAAAGTGTCCATTTCTATTATTTACTATACACTTCATAAATAAAATAAGCTAACGTTAGTTGATACCCCATAAGTATCCAATAGGTATCCAATAGGTATCCAAAAGGTATCCAATAGGTACCCAATAGGTATCCAAAAGGTATCCAATTATTATCAATAAATTTGAACAATCATGGGTGGCATTATTGTTTATATTAAAATGATGGTTGTTAAAGTTCAACTTTTAGAGCTTAAATTTCTTAGTTTGTAGGAAACGAGAAATTTATCTCGTTTTGAAAGATGATACAATAAATTATTTTTAAAGTATGTAGGTGTAAAATTTCTAAATATTTATTTATATGAAATTTTATATAGTTTTGGTTAAATAATCTATTTTTATATTGTCTGTATTCTATAGATTGCAAGTTAATCGAAGGCACCTGCGGTCGATGTTATGTCGGACATTTAGAAATAAATAAATTTTATGTAAGGAGTTTTAAGATTTAAGTGTGTGTGTGTTTTAAGAGTTTTAAGTTTTAAGTGTTTAGGAGACCTGTCGTGGTAGGTACAAGGGCAGATGCGTGTTACTGTAAAAGCGGCACTCAACACGCAATGCCTTCAGAGTTCGGCGGTAAAGGGGAAACGAAAGTGTCTTAACACTAGGTTCCCAGGTTCCCTCAGTCTACATTGCTATGTGCCAACCTTTAATACTTAAATTGTATAATTATATAAAAAATATATTCTTATTTTATCGTTGTAAACTGATAGTGTGGATTGATAACGTAACTACGTGATAATAACAGGTTTGCTCTCAGCAACGGATATTTATTTTAATAATTAACAACTTGTGTTTTGTCAAAGGAATTTAAGAAAAGGGTTTGGCTCTGTCGTAAATCTCTGGAGCTAATATTAGTTTTTATATAAGAAAACTATGTTTTTTTAACACACTTTTATTAGGTCGAGGAAGTCGTAGTGGCGCAGGGGCCCAAAGGTGGGAATGTAAACACTATTAGTTGTAGGTTCGATCCCCACTCGAAGAAATGCATTAATATTTATAAATATTCTAATTTCTTTACTCTGATGCCAAGGAAAAAAGCCCGGCGTTGAATTTCGCCACCCACCACGCATTGCCTCTAACAATTCGGCGGAGAGTATATAACGGAGTGTCTTAGTCACTAGATTCCCTCTGTCTACCCTGCTATATGCGAGATACAGCACGCTGTATTGATTTTTTGTTATTAGATTCAGTTGTGGGATTGGTATTTCATATTTAAACATTTTTTTACCTTTTCACGTCTGAAGTAAAACAGTTAGTTTAGTTAGATATGTTGCAATTTTACCGTTTAAATCATTATACAACAAATATTCTACAAATTGTTTAAAGTTATATTATTTTTAATTTATGGAAGCAGTTACTTCCTTCTTAAAAATGAGAATGAACCCATTAAATTCCAAATGTCTACAGATTTATCTTTGAAAACATTGAAGTCAGCTTTACGTTTCATAAAAAAAATGTTAACTCATTTGTATCGTAAAAATAAATCAAGTGCCAATTATATTTACATTGCCGACAGATGTTTGCAAAAATAATATTGAGTTTCTTTAAAGAAGATTCTTCAATTCTTTGCTATGGTTGTGGGTTCGATCCGCTTATGGTAGAGTATTTGTAACTTCTTCTTTTGAGGCCGTTATACAGCAGAGGTACAAGCGTGCGGCTGTAATAGCTTAGTTCGATTCCCACTTGGGACAATGAAATATTTCACATTTTCATCTTCTGGCTCTGGTAAAGGGTTAGAACGCGGCGTTGAGCTCCGTCACTCATCATCGATGCTTGAATAATTCAACAGAAAGTGGAGAACGGGCTGCCAATGAGGAACAGAGTGTCTTAATACTAGATCGTTAGGCTCCCTCTATCTGCTATGCAAAAAGCGCGTTAACAAAGTTGATGAACGAAATGTCTTACCTAATCGTAGAAGAACTAGTTCTAATCCTATCTGCTACTGTATCGAACTATTCTCCACTTTCTCCCTAATTCGAAACACTGCATGTGGAACGGCGTAACTCAAAGACGCACTTGCTATGGCTACAACGGCAAAATGAACACGATTCACACCCCATCTTGATATTGAACCCACAACCATCGTTTACAATCGCCACGATGCACTCAATGTTTATTGTTATTTTATTCCAATATTGTTAAAAGTTAAACATTCTAGAGACCGGCGGGCACCAGCTATTCAAATAAACGATGTTAACCCTTTTCACTAGCCAAAGCTTTTAGGGCAGACCGTTTTTTATCAAAAAAAAATAATTAAGTTTAGATTCATATCTAAGCCTTATCAAACTTGACAGATTAATTTTATCGAGCCTTCCGCTATATGGTTGGTGAAGCAGAAAGATGGTGGTGCTATCAACGGTACACCTGTTCTTATTCTTTTTTTTTTAATTGGTTAATTGAAGTTTTAACAACTAAGAATGAATTGAGGTCGGTATAAGGGTATAGGCGTGTCAATGTAACTACGACAGGTTGTGGGTTCGATTCCCAAAAATATTTATTTCGTCTGGTTGGTTATTTTCATTCACTCAACACGCAATGCCCCCAAAACTTCGGCGACAAATAGGGAACGAAGTCTCTTAACACTATGTTCCTTCTGCCTATCCTGTTCTGTGCGGGATACAGCGTGAAACTGTTTTTTTTTTTAAATTGATGCTTTTGGTTATTAGAAATGTATATTTACTTTACAACTTGTTTCAAAGAATACAGACCGCGTATCTAAATTGATTAGCATCTTTATGCGCCAATTACTATTTATTACATTATAACTGTAGAAATGAATGTAACACAGAAACATTGTTTTTATTTTCTTTTATCTCGTTACTTATAATTATTTAATTCTTGAGTTTTTTATGTATTAAGATAGAATTTAAACTCTCCGTTCTCCACTTTTTACCTGTAGTGTGTGGGTTTTTTATATATTATATACCAGTACAGATATATTAATTTAGTCAATGATTTTTTTGTTTTTTGTTTGTACAAAATTTATTTGTTTAATTAAAGCCAATTGAACTTTTAAGTTGATTTTTAAAAAGCAAATTTTATTAAACACTTGCAACTTGCATACTTCTGGCGCATTATCAATAATAATTATGGATAATTATTATTGATAACCTCGACAGCATTATCCTTGGCTTTTAAAGGGTATAGCAAAGTTATAGTTCAAAGTTTAGTATTGAGAAAATAAAAAATATTTTATTTTGAAAATTACATAGTTACATAAAATCCAACGGAAAGATAGCTTGTTTGTTTATTTTATTAAGGAAACATTTACAAAAGAATTATTAATAGAAATATTTTTTTTATAAAAATGACTGGAATGACTAACATTTCAATGTAACATGTTATTACATACCGTCTCTTCTATTAGAAATTTTAATTTTACGTCTTTTCTATTTCATATTATCCAAGGTCGAACTCGCTTCCTTCGCCGCCTTGACCGAAGATAACTACTTGGCATTTCGCCAGACGTTTTGTTTTTATACGCCTACTGATATTACTTTATTATGTTTATGTTGACGCGAATGTTGTGATAGCCGTGCCAAATAACACGTTTTTATGTAGATTTTTCTGTTATGTTGTTTTTTAATTAATTACATACTGTTTCATTAAAGTAGGGGGTTTTTTATGTTATTAATGAAATATGGTTATGGTGTGCTATTTGTTAGTAAACGGGATGGTCGTGGGTTCGATTTCCAATCGGAAATCTCTTCGGTGGGTACACTGTGTAGATTTCTCAATAGACATGTAATGTCTCGAAAATTGGGCGGAACGAATAGTGTCTTAACATTATGTCTGCCTACCTAGATTTATTTGGGATATAGGTGGAAACGAAAAATCGAGAAAGTTTTTTGTATTTTTATTTTTACTGTAGATACTTGCTTGTTTAAATAAAATATTTACCTGTCTCTCTCTTCTCTCCTATTATTTTTTAAATACAAATTTATAAGGATGCATAGTACTTAACATTAATAACAACTTATATCGTAGAAAATCTTTGTAAAGAATTTTATTTAATCCTAAATACTGCAGTATCTATATCTCTTCTTAACTAGGTTTTCCTCTTGATTCATTATAGCTTAGGCAAATTAACTTAAGTGAACGTTAATTCTATTAATTGCGACCGCTTCAAGAGCGCAATGGAGGTCGAGTGACTTATCTCGTTGCAATATTATTTTGTAAACTAAGTATTTAATTTTTAATTCAAAACAAGTTTATTTTTAATTAATTAGTGTTTTCGAGGCCGTTATGGCGCAGTGGGACGACATATGACCTTTATACGCTGTGGTTGAGGGTTCTAGAGGATTGATTATATTTAAGTTATTATAATTTCCCAATTTGCGAGGGTTTTTTTTTAAATTTTATGTATATTCATGCTGTAACCCGCAAACAGCGGAATAGGAAGAGGGAATCTGGGAACCTAGTGTTAAGACACTACGTTCCCATTATGACACTTTCGTTCTCCACTTTCCACCGAGTTCCGGAGGTATTGCGTGTTGACAAACCAACGTTATACGCTAGTTAGTCCGTCAACGAACAACCAATACGTTTGTATTGACCGTTCATAGATAGGTTTAACATTTCACACGTTGCTTACTCAGCGATAATGATCCCTACTCAAATGTTTGTTTTCCATTAACGTGTTTGTACTAAGTTCATATTACCTTCGATAGTGAAAAGTGGTCGTAGTGACTCAGTGGTATAAGCTTGAGACGTTATGACAGTTGTGCGTTCCATTCCCACTCGAGGAAATGAATTATTATTTATTAATATTCTAATTTCGACGTTCCGGCGTAGAATTTCGCCACTCAGCAGGAGTGTCTTAACACTAGGTTCCCTCTGCCTACTATGTTATAAGCGAGATACAGCGTGAAGCTAAAAAAATAAAAAAAACATACGCTCTATTAACGCCTATTAAAAATACTTAGAGCGAGTTTTTTGTGAGACTTTTGTATGCAATTAAATGTCTGCAATGTGCATCCATGTCGAAATATTCATGTATTCGACAGATGTATCTATGTAACTATGTTATTTATGCTAATATATTCGTATGTTTACGTTTCATATGTGGCTTAATTAAATTTTGATCCAACGGTTTATTGTATGCATGAGTGCTTAATAATGTAATGATTGTGGGTTCGATTTCGAGGGGACCGGTGAGTGAGAAAGTGCAGCTTTAGATACTGTTATTTAACTGACTTTTATTTGGAGAGAACGGAGTTTTAAATATATTGGAAGGTTCTATATATATAAACTTAAATTTAAATATGCGTAACTGAAAATGATGTTTTAAACGTCAATTTTTTATCTTATTTTTTTTTATATAAGCCTTTATTTAACTTGTAACTTATTTGTTTGAGTCGAATCCTTTAACTTTATATATTTTACGAATTATAAATATTTTTTTACTTTTTAAACAGTTAAAAAAGTATTTTATTAAGAATATATTTGTGACATTGTTAAATATTTTTTATCTTATTTCTTAATATACAAACATAACTATAATATAATTCTATTATAGATATCGATATCGAAAGAAATGACAGTTCGAGTTGAGATCAATTTCATTTGAAATCAATACAAGTTTTATTACTTTCTCGCCATCTTATCCACATTATGATTGAATGTAATACACCGGACGTAGAAACACCGGTTCTTTTATACTATTGACGGATATTATATATATACTAGCGGCCCGCCCGCGGCTTCGCCTGTGTGAACTACGTTATTATTAATTTCTGTCTCCATGAGTCCTTACGTCCTATATATGCCGTCCATGCAAAATTTGAGACTCCTAGCATATGTAGTAACGAAGTTTCATACAAACTTTCAACCCCGAAAACAACCCCTTAGGAGTCGAATATTGCAAATTCCCGTCTTAGCGAGCACCTACGTCCTATAAGTAACTCCTATGCAAAATTTGAGATTCCTAGCACATGTAGTTTCCGAGATTTCGTGATGAGTGAGTGATATTTCGATTTTATATATATAGATATATATATAGATATGTATATACGTATTATAAATTTATCTTCTGTAGAACTACTATTTGGGATATTTTTGTTTTTTTTTTAATTATAAAATATAACTTTTTACCTTTTAAATTTTAGGGCCTGAAACCTAAACTACTTTGTACACAAACTCTGTTTTCCACAATTTTTTTGAGATATTTTGTAAATATTGTCGGAACATTTTTTTCGCATTTAAATCTATTTAGTTAATAATAATTACATTTACATCTTCCCTATTTTACTTTTACTCTCAAGTAATCCTACGATTTTATTAGGTACTTATTCTTAAAAAATGGCAACCAAAAAAAATATTATTTTATAAAATTATTGACTATAAATAAATATATAAGCATATACTATATGCAATACATTAAAAGCTTGCCAGATGGTCCTAACCATTCAGTATATCTAGATGGTCGTCGTTACGACAAGTGCTTTATATCAATACACAAATATTAAACGTACAGCATCTGCTACGGATGTCGATGCGAAAACGAAATTTTTTTTTTTACTATAATAAAAGCAAGAATTTAATTTATTTGACGTCTTCGTGGCGCCGATGTTTCGCGGTGGTAGTGGGTTCATATTGAAAGAAATATGCAATTACTTTATATGCTACAAAATATAATATAATGGTTTGTTGTTACAATTTTAATATATTAAATGAACTTATAATAATTATTTTTTTTTACCATAGTGGTTCTTATGTATAAGTTAGATTAATCTTTTCTTTATAAATGAATCAAATTTATAAATTTCTTACATTTTTTATATTATCAAATAATCGTTGCGTAGATTTTTTGTTTGTAGACGATATCTACACTTAACGTTAATAAAATCTTATTTATTTAATACAAAATGCTGAGTTAAGTTCCGCTTCTCAAGACACTAACGTCCCCCGTAGCGCAGCTCCCTCTGCAGGATACAGCGGGAAGCTAAAAAAAACAAAACATACAATCTCTTTGTTATTTTTACTTGAAAGTCGGTATAAAATTAGCTTTCCAACAAAATAGCACGCCCGCATGAGCTAAAATTAGACGCGACAATGACACTATTACGATCGCTTTTTACGATTAGTTTTACGCTTCTCAAATACTGATGTTATGAGTAATGCGGCAAAATTTCCACCACATGCAATAAACGTATTGACAATGTATGGAAAATACTTATTTATATTTATCTATTTATATGTAGTTTCAAGTATTTATAGCCGCACTTATTTAGTATAGGATTTTCTGTATTTTAGACGAAAAGTAAATCGACGTTGTTAGAACTACCAAGCCATTAAAGCTTCGAGCTGTATCCCGCAAATAGCATGGTAGGCAGAGGGAACTTAGTGTTAAGACACTCCGTTCCCCACTTTCTGCTGAATTCTGGAGGCATTGCGTGTTGAGTGGCAGAAATCATCGCCGCGCTCTACCTCGACATCAGAGCGAAGAAATGAAAATATAAACGTATATAAATATTTCAATTCCTCGAGTGGGAATCGAACCCACAATCTTCACGATTGCAGTCACAACCATAATGTTTCGAAAATTATGCTGACACAAAAATAGTTGTGTTAATTCAATATATTAATTTTATATAATGTGTTTCTAAACCTAGAACTATTAAAAGTATTAAACATCGTACAATCCCGAGGAAGCCATTTCTCTGCTGTCTAAGTTAAAATATTGTCGTTTAGCAACTCAACGCTGCGCCCTGTCTCAATAAATCCTATGACAGAATAATCTCTCTAACATTGCGTATACTAAATTCTAACTAAGTTTTGCATATATTATGGAAATTAAAGACCGAACGCGTTCAATGTAAATTATATGCTTCCTGCACGTAGCTAAGTACTAAGCTGTATTTAATATGATGATAAGAATTCGTAAGGTCCTTAACGTTGCCAAACTTAGTTATTCGATTAGAAGAGTAGGCAGAGGGAACCTGGGAACCTAGTCTTAAGTCACTGCGTTTCCCATTAAGGTGTTTCGTTTTACATTTTCCGCCAAATTCTTCTTGTTTTTGACCAATAAACATCATAGTCATAAATCACTATATGAAAATAGAAACTTTCTAATATCGTCGTTTTAGCAATATTTATAAATATACTAGTAAAAAAAAAAGGAAAAATAACTATAATATAAATAAAATTTAAATAACTATAACTACAAAATAATATAAAGCGCCTCGTGTAACTAAAATAAATCAATTATTAACTTGGCTACTTAAATATAACAAGCACTGTTAGACGAGTTCTAATTAAATTATCATATGGTTACTTAATTTACGTTGGTATTAACGTAGTTGTAGAATTATCTAAGTAGATATAATATTTGTAGGAAAACCCCTCCCACATATCCCCACTCGAAGAAATTAAATATTTAATATTTTCATTTCTTCGCTCTGGGGTAGAGGCAAAGCGCGGAGTTGTGTTCCGCCACTCACCACACAATGCCTCTAGAATTAGGCGGAAAATGGGGAAGGGAGTGTGTTAACATTTGGTTCCCTCTGCCTGCTTTGCTGTGTGCGGGATAGAGCGTGAAACTAAAAAACATATTATAATTTATTGTTCAAAGTGCAATTACGTCATTGTTTAACCAAATGAGTGATATAACACAATTTTTATTTTGTGGTGCAGTTGATTAACTACTTAGATTAAGCTAATGCATTTTGGCACTGATATAGCAACATGCTTTTCAGTGGTTGTGGGTTCAATCCTGATTTAGGAAAATGGATTGTTTTCATGTCCATGCTCTGGCAAAACAAAGCGAAGCGTTGAGGTTCGATTCGGGGGGAAAAATATGGAACAACTCTCTTCTTGGCATTTATGGCTCCATCATCACTAAATTACCATAATTTTACGATATATCTATCTGTATATTTATCATTTATATTATAGAAAAGCTTTTCTACCATAAATGGCTGGCTGGCTGGGAATGGCTCCGAAGAAAAATTTCCTGAATTGAAATATTTTTTCAAACAGAATTCAAATCTACTACATTCATCACATCGAACGCGTCCCAACAAGTGTTGTTATATTAGGAAACAGAATACATACATATATAAGGAAATTTACACACGTTCTTAAAATAAGGCTCTTATCAGTGAGTAGCAAATTTCACGGTTATCAGTTTAATGTCAGCCAATTTACTCATAATGTTTGCGTCGAGCAATCGATGTCGTATGTGTCGTGATAATTTACATAAGTACTTAAAACTTATGTTATTTGTTTTTTTTTTTAAATTATAACTTCATGCTGTGAGTAAGGTATAGAGGGAACCTAGTTTTGGGACACTGATTCCCACTTCCCGCTCAATTTTCGAGATATAGCATTGTTAAGTAGTGGAACATAAGGTTCGCTTTTTCTTGTTACCAGAGCTAGGAAATGCATATATAATAAATTAATTGCTTTGAATAGGAATCGAACCCACCACCGTCACGTATAAAGTCACACGTTTTGCCACTCCACGACGCCGGCCTCTTTATTTGTATCTTTCTAGGTATTTGTCATTTTAAGTATGTAAATCTCTCTAGTTTGTTTTACTACGGCAAACAGACGAGGTGCTCATGCAATTATTTGTACTTATTGAGGTTTCGCGTAGTTTAATAGAGCGTATGAATATGTTGTTGCAATTTTATTGTTACGCCTTTTCCCGTGGGTTCGCTTGGATTGAATTGAAAATAGTTCTTGAGAAATAAGTTTAAATAATATTGTTTCGTAATATATTTAAATGCTTTGTTTTTTTTAACTCTTATAAAAATGTGCAACAAAATTGTTTAATTATTATTTAGTGGTTAATCCCGCATTATTCTTTCTTATTTCTACATATACCAGGATATATAGAGAACAGTGTTAAGACTTTCTGTCCACCCGAGTTAGAGACTGCATCTTGAGTAGCGGAGCTTGTCTAACCAGAGTAGTGTAAAAATAATTCATTACCCTAAGTGGGGATCGAACCAACCAACCATAACGTTAACAATCAGATATATCCATTCCAACACTTCTACATCCGTGTATCACCACAGGAATAGCCAAGAGATCCTTATTTATGTTGTCGCTTCCAAACGGTAATCCTTTCTCGCCATCACGCAGCACCAATAAACTCGCCTTCGATCGTAAATAAGACTTAACTTATATGTAGATCTTATTGCTTCTATTTTTATTATAGCTTTTAATACGTTTGACATTTCTTTTTGTTAATAGTTTTTGGATTTTTGTGCTTTTTTGGTTTTTTTTTTGGGTAAGAATAATACGTAGTGTTTGTTAGTATGAGAAGATAATCAAAAATAAAAATTTCGTTAAATAAATTATTTAAATAGTTAATCTTTTTGTTTTGTCCTAATTTCATGAAACATAAGACGAAATATTCAAAAAATACTGTAGTGTTTGATAGTACAACGTCAAGACTTGTAGAACCGTATAAACCGCTCTCAAGTCTGAGATTGATCTTGAGATGCTGTTTTCATTCATAAATGTGTAATTTATGAATGAAAAACAAAAAACGGCGTAAATACGAGCCCGTAAAGTCCGATTCTCTTATTTATGACTGCTATGTACCGAAGTAAGAATCTAATATTTACTGTGAACAGAAGTTGTGGCATTTATTACTTCTTGACGCCTATAAAACTCTGTTCATTTCTAAATTTAATTATATTTTATCATTCGCTTTTTCCGGAATCCGAATTAGAAAACGCAGCGCTAAGATCCGCCAACCAACACGCTATACCTGGAAAGCACGTGGAAAGTGAAATATGAGATGATTTATCTCTAGTTTCTCTCCATCTGCAGCAACACGCACGATAACTAAAAAATAGGAGTGAAAATCTAGAATAAACACCTATGAATATGCATTTATGTCATTGTGCACTCTTATTTACACAGTAGTATTCAGTGTTGGTACTTGTTTGTATTGGAATATATCCAGTGTACAGTCGTACGCAAAATGAAGTAATAATTTGGTATGGAATTATTTGAATTACCTAAATAAATGCAATTAATAATTTAGCTTCATTTTCTCTGTTTATTGGTGTTTATCGGTGTGGCGCAGTGGGGTAACGTTTTGGGTTCGATTCCCACTAGAGGGAATGGTTACATTTAAATAATTTTCATTTCCCCGCTCTGATAGACAAGCGGCTTTGAGTTGCACTGCTCGACATGAAAGTTTTGCTAAAATTGGGGATTATTTTTACATTACTTTTCTTATATATTTTTCCCGACTGCTGAGGAAAGGTTATTAAGGACGTGAAATATTTAATATTTGCTCTAATAACATTTCTTCGCTTCTTAACACTAGACTGCTTCTATCCTGCTATATGCGGGATTTAGCGTGAATATGAAGAAGAATATATTATTTCAAATTTTATACTTGACGGTACATTAAGCCGTGACACGAGTACATGCAATGTATTGCTATCTAGATTTGCATATAAATAATTAGATTGCAGACACGACTAATACGGTCGTTTACAGATCTCATCGTTTCGACATCTTCATAAGAGGTCGATATTAAATATAATATTTTTATTTTGGATATATTTTAAACTGTTAGTTAAAATATATTATACTTTTTTTTTATTTTATCTTCTTTTATTTTTGTATCGTTATAAAATGTTATGTCGAAGAATTGAAATATTTAATATTTCTTCGCTCCCATGTTGAGGCAAGTCGGGGCGTTGAGTTCCACCACTTAACTCGTAATCCCTCCAAATTCAGCGGAAAATGGGAACGGAAGTTTCCTGATGTGAACGGCGGGCTTAAGTCTCAACACTATGTGCGGGATCCGACGTGAAGCAATTTAATTTTTTTAATATAAGTTTTACTATGCGGTGTTTAACTTAAAATATAATTTTACGCATAGTCTTAAGTTTGTGCTATTTTTTCTTTTCTGTTGTGTAACAATTTTTGGCAATTAAATAAATATATAAGTAATATTTCATCACTAGAACTAAAGAATTAATTATTTTATCCAAGTCGATGTTATAGTAAACTACGAAGCCGTATTACAGTATGTGAAGTATAATACCATATACAAAGTATAGTCATTTTTGCCGCTAAGTTTGATTAGACCACTAGGTACGTCAGTTTCCGCCAACATATCAAACAAACGAAGGAGAAATATCATGAGGAAACATATAAGGATAAAAATATATAATATCATGATTATTTTTTACTCTTATCAATTTTTTTGAATCATTATCATTAGATTTTTTTATAATGCCATAATTTAGTATGACAATGTTTCTTTGATATGAATCATAGTAAATACGATTTAAAAAACCGGTTAAGTGCGAGTTTGAATCGCCCACCGAGGATTCCGTAACAATTTCAAGATTGTAGGTAAACGGGAAGTACAACTTATAAAAGTTGAGAAATTTAAGTTTGCAGGTATATGCACTGGACTAATATAAGTTCGTAATGATTTTTTTCTATGAAATATTTGTAAATGTTGGCTTCTTAGATTTTTTCCATTATGTGTTATAAGTTCTTACTTTGTGTCATATTTCATAATTGCATTGATTTTCCTGTATTCTGGTCTTTGAATTAATAGTTTTTGTGCTTTAAATTAATGTCAGTTTAATATGTCCACGCGATGTCGAGATAAATGGAACTATTTCAAAAACTAACTACTCAACAAATTGATCCTGCAAGGGTTCCGTTTTGAGGCGCGGAACCCTAAAAATCTACGTACTTATTGATAATTTTTATTTCAATATCTTGAAGTGAATCATATACACATATGTGTTCGTTATCATAACAAGCTGTTACGTAAATATTTGAAATAAAATTATGAAGCACTTACAAATGATAAGAAAATGTCGTGTGTTGGCAATGGTACATGAAAATAGATAACCTATATTCTATTTTTTTATAACTTTTGAATAAATATAGAATTTGTATTGTTCAATAAATTCGTTGATAAATAAAAATATACATAGCGGATCTATTTACTTTTTTAATTATAAGTAGTGTTTTAGCTCCACGCTTTATCTCGCATATAGCAGAGGCAGGGGAACCTTACTAATAGATACCCCGTTACCCATTTTTGAGTCAAGTTATAATAATATGTAAGATCTTATGCTTAATATACTTATTGTATCGCAATTGTATAAAATATTCAAATGTAGGTATGATTTCAATAGAATTTTATATGAGGCCAACGAAGAACTCCGCCGTGGGCAATCGATATTAGACTGTTAGTGCGTAATGAGGCGTGACTTTTGTGTTTATGCAAAATGTGTCCCAGAATCTTAATAGTCTATGACTTAATAATAAAATATATTTTTATTTACACATTTCTTTGAATTTTTTTTAGCGTCACGCATTTTGTATATACACACCAAGATAGGCAGAGAGAACTTAGTGTTACGACACTGCGTTCCCCATTTTTACCTTATTCTGAAGGCGTGTTGAGTGAAGAAAAGGGAAACATTAAGTATTTCGTTTCCTCGAGTGGGTATAGAACGAACAACCTTTCGCATTAACATCACACATGATGACTTGATATTTTTAGCATATTTGGTTAAAAAACTTAAAAAGTTTGGTTAAGAATTTTAAATTTGTATTCTTCTATAATCCTTTCTTAGATATATATAATTTATTTTACGTTATTGGGTAATTTTCCCTTTCTTCAACAATCAAAACTATAATATAAATTTTCTTCACATTCTCTTAACTGTCAATCGTAAACAATGTCACGAATACGTACTCGTAGTCCGATCATGCAGGCCACGTCTTTAAAACAATGTAGTCTAAGGGCTGGAGTGAAAAATTAATTTGATTTGATTTACACTTAAAAGTAAGAACTAGTAATGTAATAAACATATATTTCTTTACTTTAATATTGTGCATTCTTTGTGATATTATTATTTTTTTTCATTTATAGTTTACAGGCTCATGATATCCACTTTCAATGAAGTAAATTACATTAAAAAGTAGTAAATATCTACTTATTTACATTTTTTTTATTTAATTGTATTTTCTATCTTCTTGCTTTATCTTTGGCGGGGTAACCAGAGAACGGAGTGCCAAACCCTATGCTCCGTAAATTTTTCGCCTCTTCCACTGTCATGTTGATGTGTTAAATTATTGCTTTTTAAAATATTGTCCATATCTATAAAAATATATTTTAGACGTGAGATTTAAATTTATATTTACTAATATTTTATCAGTAATTTAATGCAAATTATATTATTGCAAATAATATGACCTTGTATAGTTGTCACGTACAGACAGACGTATATTTATTTCGATATGATTATACGCTAGCCTCATATTGATGTCTTCATTGCAAATGTCTGTAATAGCTACTTGATATCTATTATGTAATTTTATTGCTTTGAATTATGTAATAACAATATCATATAAGAGCTTTAACTATACGTTGCTTGTAAAATAGATTTTTGCAAACTCTTGGTGTGATAGGATAACCGGTTCTATGTTTGCGTGAAGCAAATATTTGTTAGGAAAGTATGCCTAAAAAGATGTTTAAAAATAATTTCTTGGCTATGTTTTATATGATACTTTCAAGATTTATACTCTTTCATTACAATTCTCACATAACTTATTCATATTGTTTGTAGATCATTCAGTCTTGGTAAGCAGCCAATTTCTATGGTTGCCTCGTACCCACATATTTGAAAGACTAACTACACAACTTAATGTTTTCAAAATACCGATTTTTTTTTTATTTAATAAAATTAATTCCTTAAATTTGCATTAATGTAATTTTTTTTCTCATAAACATAATATATCCATGACCTTAAAATTCTGAAATTGTCACCTCTAAAAGGTTGCACCTTTTACAGCTAGATATTATATTCAATGCTTAAGGACATATTTCTACGTCTGGCCTCGATTCATTAGTAATAATATAATTTTGCCTACATGCCAAATTGAGTAATCGTGCATGTAAATGTTATTACTTTTAGCAATTATTTAAATGTCACGATTAAACAGAAGGTTTTAAAATAATAAATCTATACTAATATAATAAAGCAGAAGAGTTTGTTTGTTTGTTTGTTTATTTGTTTGAACGCTAAGATCTCTGGATCTACTGGTCCGCTTTAGTATGTTTTTGTTTTGTATGAAAGCTGCATTCTTCAGAAGTGCTATAGGCTATATAACATTACATTACACATATAAATTAATATATTTTAAAGTACTTTCTAATTTGACATGCAATTTATTCTGCCATGTTAATAACAACCGTCGTTGCTAAGCACCGGTTTGCAAAGTTTCTTTGTAGTTTTAAGAAAACGTCACCCAAAATGAACTTATATTTTGATATTCATCCTTATAAAAATAAATATATTATATAATATTTAATAAATATGCTTATAGTTCAAGCAGGCGTAGCCGCGTCCGGGTCCACTAGTAAAGAATAAAATAACGAAAAGATACCTTTTTAACCGACTTTTATAAAAGGAGGAGGTTATCAATTTTTTTTATGATTAGGGTCTTATATGGGATCCAGTTGAAGTCGGGTTTTTTTTTGTTAAAAATTTTACTAGTTCTAAAACTAAAGAAATACATACCATAAATAATTACCCAATCTTCTTTCCAGATGTGCCTCACCGAGTGGATCAGGCTGCGGGACTACAGAGGCGGCAGATCAAGGGTCATCCTCGGCAAGGAGGTGCCAGCCTGGGTGTGGGAGGCGTACCGGGTGGTCGGCGTGTTCCTCTTCGGGTGCGCCTGCCAGCAGCTGACCACTGATGTCGCCAAGTATACTATAGGAAGGTTGAGGCCACATTTCTTTAATGTAAGTTTATTATTATTATTCTTAAGTTATTTAAGGTTATTATTACATTTTTCTTAATATACAGTAAATATGTTATTAACGCTTTTGTTTCTCCGACCGCAACGAAGACCAAAAAGAAGGTTGTCTTCTATTGTGGTCAAGACGATCAGAACAGAAAACATATTAAATTTTTCACTTATGTTTCACGCTGTATCCCGCACTTAGCAGAGTAGGCAGGGGCATGACAAGAAAACACTATAATTCCACTAACTTTATATATCATCTTGTTATTTTCCATGTTAATTTTCTTACTATACTTTCCTGCTAACTTTTATGCTCTAATAAAATTGCAGAAACAAGCAAAGTAAATCATATTTATTAACTGCGTTATCTGTATATAAAATTATATGGAAATCCAGTTAATAACTTATGTTGAACAACATGTGACACGAATGTAGTTTACCGAGTTTAGTCACGTTCATCTCGTATAATAATAGATTTACACAGATTATTAATAGCGAAGAGATTGTAAAGGTTTAAATTATTTTAGATTATTATTTAAAAAAATCACCTATTTACCTTTTATTTTTACGATTTTTTTGTATATTCTTCGTTTCACATTAAAAAATGAATCACGTTTTTTTTGGGAGGCTGTCAAAAATTAACATAAAACAAAAAATAATAAGTAACTTTACTTCATGAATTCAAGATCTTGACACGCGTCAGCGTATCCAGCCAAATTAAAAAGCTAGAAACGCCCTTTCAGCCCTTCATAACTCTTAAGCCAATTAGTCTACATGTATGAAGTCAAATCTGGATCTCCCATTCGTTTTTCGGTGAAACCGAAGTTAAATTTGAACATTTAACTTGGCTCTCATTTCTCATTTAAGTATATTTCGAAGGGATTGCCAGTTAAGTGACGCTATAGTTAGATTTTTTTGGAAATTTTTTCAAAAAATATCCAAAGAAAATTTAAGTTGTCCATACATTTTATAAAACATATGGACATATTAGTGCACGATCGATCACTTCGAACCTGAATTATCTTGTCAATCATTCCCTAAGGTATTCACATTCGAGGATATACATCCTTCAAAATGACCTATTGATTGTACGATAGGTCTAGGATGGACGTCTCGAGACAAGAGTAAATTATGTTGTTTGTTGTTATTTGACTGACGGTACAGACGGATTGTTTGTTGATGCATGACGGTAAGTTCAAAGGGCTTGTTAGGTATTTGTACTTGATTTTAATATCTATATATATATAAAATAGCTGTAACTCATCGCTGTCTGTTCGTGGTAGGTATATGGCAAAATATATTATTTGGGGCATTTATTAATTTAAGTTTTAATTTCTAAAATAATGATTTTTAATAAATTTGTCTGTTTGTCTTTGCGTTTGTTCACGCTGTTTTCAGAAACAGTATAACCGATTAAAAGGCAGTTTTTCCTTAACATTTAGTATTTGTTTTATTTCAATCGATTCACATTACAAATCATTGATATTTTCCACTTTATTTTTTTACAATAAGCTTGTATTATACATGTAAATCTCTCTTTTTTGAATCACTGTGTCTAATAGTGGAAACCGCATTAAAATCTGTATAGCTTAAAAGATCTTA